>ONZA01013850.1:19506-34817 GCA_900322205.1 Kewa caespitosa | reverse complement strand
TTTTTTTTTGAAGTTGGAACAAATTACATTTGACAATTTGGAGCCAAAGTAAAATAAAAGTCCAAATTAGTTTGTACTATGGGTATAGCGTAAAGCATAGTAGGGAATTTGAATTCACAAGAGCATAGAGTTGTAGTAAACACTTGGAAGTATGCACTATGGGCATAGATTAAGCATAGCGCATTCTACCAACGTGTATTTTTCTTTTAAGGAACGGGAAGAACTTATCATTTTTTTAAGTGAGTCGGGCCCTTGCGAGTTACCTACGTATCTGAATGGGAATCAGGCCAAACGTATTTCAATGCAAAGCAATGTAGATGATGTTGATCGATTTTAAGGATTTAGGTCGGGCCCTTCCGGGTTACCTACGCATCCAAATGGGAATCAGGCCAAACGTAGTTCCAGATGATAAAGGATTTCGTTTTGTTGTTTTTTTTTGTTAGCATAGTATTATCTTGGATTATACATGGGCGTTGTACGATTATTGAACTTGGGAATGAAGCGTAAAATTTCTTTAACTGGTCAAAGTTAGTAAGTTGGAAAAATTCTATTTCATCTAGATCCGTGAGTAAGACCGTGCCTCCGGAGAGGATTTTCTTTATCATGTACGGTCCCGGCCAATTTGAGCTAAACTTACCACGTTGGTCTCGTATAGGCGCTAAATTTTCTTTCAAAACCAATTCACCTTCTTTTATCAATCATGGTCGTACCTTTCTATTGAATGCACGAGCCACTCTTCTTTGATACATCTGGACATTATGCATAGTTTTTAAGCGCTTCTCATCTAGTAAAACCAAATGTTCATATCTCTCTCTTGCCCAATCGACCTCGGAAATATCACTCTCTAAAGCTACCCTAAGGGAAGATATCTTGACCTCAATGGGAAGGATTGCCTCCATTCCATAAACGAGTGAATAAGACGTCGCGCCTGTGGATGCTCCCATGGTGCTCCTATATCCCCGTAATGCGAATGGTAATTTGTTAGGCCAGTCCTTGTAAGTCTCGCTCATTTTCTGGAGAATGGTTTTGATGTTCTTATTGGCGGCTTCGACTGTGCCATTGGTTTGTGGTCTACAGGGACATGACCTACGGTGTTGTATCTTGCATTTCTATAGAAGGTCCGCAGTTTCCCTCTTGAAGCGAGACCCGTGATCACTGATTATCTCACGTGGGACTCCATATCGACATATTATATTATTTTTGATGATCTTCGCAACTTGTTTGGAAGTCAATTTTGAATAGGATGCTGCTTCGACCCATTATGTGAAATAATCGATGGCAACAAGGATGTACTCGTGTCCGCCTGAGCCCGTAGGGCTTATTTTACCAATAATGTCGATTCCCCAGGTTGAAGAAGGCCATGGGGAAGTCAAACATAAAGCGTTGAAGGTTGCATATGTTATAAATTTGCATGGATTTGGCATTGTCCACATCGTTGTACATATTGGCTACAATCCTTTTCCATTGTGGTCCAATAATAACCTTCCATTATTTTTTTCTTTGCGAGCGTATGCTCGTTCATGTGCGGGCCGCATACTCCTTCATGCACCTCACACTTAATTTGTTTCGCTTGTTCTTTATCAACACAAAGAAGGCTAACTCCAAATGGGGTTCTCTTGTATAATCTTTCTTGGTATACTACATATTGCGAGGCGAGAAGACGTGGGTCATCGCACCCAAGGGGGTACTCTTCGCTCAATTTGTAACTAAGGATGTCACTATACCATGGAACCTTCTCTAAAGTGTCCACTTCTAAGGTGTAGTGGTGCGCGGGTTCCTCCAGCCTTTCGATGTAGTCGTCTTGATTTCTAGAGGAATGGTGATCATGGATGTACCTTAGTAATCATGGATGTACCTTAGCAAACGTGTCCAATAATTGGTTCTCCTCTCTCGGAAGGTAGGTATAGTGGACTTCGAAAAAGTTTCCGGCTATCTTTTCAAAATGGGCTTGGTAAAGAGCCAAGCTCTCATTTTTGACTTTCCACTTCTTTGAGATCTGGTTTATGATTAGAGTGGAATCTCCATACACCCTAAGGGTTCTAATTCTGCGGCTTGTAAACAAACAATGCAAGCCTCATACTCCGTAGTATTAATGACTTCAAAGTCGAGTTTTACTGATAATGGGGTATGTGCCCCATCTGGTGAGACTAACAACACTCCTAAGCCATAGCCTTTGTGGTTTGATGCTTCGTCGAAGTACATGAGCCATGTCTCGGTATCCGGCGTCATAATGTGCTCATTGGGAAATTTGTACTCTTCCCCGTTTTCTTATCCTTTTAAGGGGTGGTCAGCCAAATGTCTCGGTATCCAAGCGATTACCTGACAGTTCGACACTCTGAGTTTCAAGAAACCACTTCAACCCCAAGAAAAAACCCCGAAACATTTGGCGCCGTATGTGGGGAGTGGTTAGTTAGAAGATGCATGAGACTAAGGAACAACAAACACATCAAAACACCTTCACCAATCCAAGATATGTCACACCACCACTCGATCTCTGCCGGTTCATCAAGGAGGAACCCTCCTCTCCTAGAGCCAATAACCCGGGCAGAGCTTGTCGCGTTCCAAGCTAACATCTTAGGAGATCTAAAGAAGATGTGCATTACCCTACGAGACATGATTCATGGGGACAAAGGTCAGGACGAAGCAGAAAAAGCTCCTTCGAACGACATCCCTGGTCCCGGGGGGCACAATGCTTCGAAGTCCACTCGAGTCCTTTAGTCTCCTTTCCACTTCAGCCAATTCGGCTCGTCCGATTCCGGTCCTAAGGGTAAGAACTCGGATCATAAGAGCTACAGGTTTGTAAGGAGTTCGGGGAAGGCTGACGACGACCAATGGCACGAGCTCGACAGAATTAGGAGGGAAAGAGCCAGAAAGGCCCACAAGGAAGAGACAAACAACCTCAAACACTTCCTAAGGTTCCGAGAAGCAGAGAAGGAAAAAGAAGAGCGGAAGAAAGAGAAGTATGGTAGATCCCTAGGAGGCAATCACGAGCCTTCTAGAAAGTACTCCAACTCGAGAGATACTTCCCATCTTTATATGCGGGTCCCCTTCAACGAGGAGATCATGGAATATCCTATTAACCTCAACACCAGGATAGGAAAGGTCAAGAAATACAACGGCACCACGTCTCCGAAGGAGCACATCCTAGCTTACAACGCAGCCATGATGACCCAGATCCGAAATGATGCTACCATGTGTCGACATTTCTTTGGGCATTGGAAGGACGAGCGCTGAAGTGGATGAACCACTTACCCCGCAACAGCGTGCATAGCTATGAAGAATTATGCGAAATCTTCATGGAAAACTTTATGACTTGTGAAAAAACAGAGAAGTGCTCCGAAGATCTATTCAACATCACACAAGGGAAGAATGTGTTCATGATAGATTATGACAATAGGTTCAACAATGAATTCCTGGAGATAACCAAGCTATATCCCGTAACTGCTTGCACGGCATACATCAAAGGCATCATGTGAGGCAGTGAGATCCTCCAGGACTTCCAGCACATGAAGCTCCAAGGCCAAAAACTGACCCTAGCCTATGACCTAGCCTATTCTTCCAAAGTCTTCGCCGCCTGGGAGAGGTCGGGGAGAGACATGGTCACAGGCAATTACCGCGTTGAGAAGTTCAGGGAAGGCCAAAGTGCACAGCATGGGAAGTACTAAAAGAGACGAGCGGAGACGTTAGTCGAGAAGCCAAAATTCAAGAAGGGCGTTAAGAACCGCGCGAAGGAGGGAAGGGCCGGAGCAAAGAAACAATTCGACAAGAAGTCCCCCGAAAGCCCGACGGTGAACAAAATCCTGAGCTGCAATCAGGAAGAGGTACTATCGAAAATAGACCCCAAAATGCTTCCCGACGCAAACCCCATGAAGGAAAACAACAAAAGCTACTTCTTCAGCCATTACCATAAGGCCAATGGGCACAGCACGAGGTATTGTAGAGAGCTCGGCAGCCACCTCGAAGCCCTAGCCAAAGAAGGGAAGATTAACTCGTTTACGATGAACACCACCATGACCTCTGTGGCCCCTGATTAGGGGGCAAGAGAGAGCTCCACCTCCGCCTCAGATTCTTATGAGGTCGCAGTTATCTCGGGTGGTCTCTCTATAGGAGGTCTCACCAATAAAGCAAGATGAGCTCATCTAAGGCCTCTCGATCAAATCCTGTTGGCCAAGGAAGTTCCCAAATTCGGGAAACCCATCTACTTCGATGAATCTGATGCCCGTCCACTGCAATACCCTCATAATGATCCACTGGTCATAGACGCCAACGTTCCGAGCACCCTTGTCAAAAGGGTACTCGTAGACACCAGAAGCTTAGTAGATGACCTACGAATGTCTGAAACACCGCGGTTACTTTGCCGAGAAGGTCACGCCTATCAGCTACCCCGTGGTCGGCTTTGAGGGAAATCAGGTCATCCTGGTGGGAAGCATACAGCTACCTCTCAGAGTATGAGCAAAGAACCAAGCAAGGTGCATCGTCTTCGAATTCCCAGTGGTCGAGGTGCCCTTGGCATACAATCTTATACTGGGACGACATTCCCTCAACAAGATTAATGCACACATCAGTATTGTGTTGTTAACAATGAAGTTCCACAGAGATGATGGCGAAGTAGGCAAGGTGTGCGGAGATCAGAAAACTGCTCGATCTTGCTACGTTCAATGTCTAAGCAAGGGCTCCCTAGAGAAGAAATAAGTCCCCTTTTCTAGTCAAGGACTAGAGTCAAAGAAGAGGAAAAGAGAAAACGTTGTTCACGAAGTAGCAACCCCTCCCAAAGTCAAGCTAAAAAACGAAGGGAAGGAGATCTAGTGCCTAATGATAAGCACCCCTTCGTCTGAACTACTCGACGCCAAAATTGAAGAACGGGAGAGAGCTAAGCCCTCGGGAGGAAAGTGGAGGTCGACTTGGACCCTTCTCGGCCCGAGCGCGTCACATACATTTGTGATGACCTCGACGAGACCACTACATCTAACCTCTTCGAACTTCTCTAAGATTAACAAGACATATTCTCTTTCACCCCATGCGAGATGCCAGGAATCAGCAGACAGCTCATGGAGCATAACCTCAGAGTCAATCCGAAGTTGAAACCGGTGAAACAAAAGAAAAGGCACCGCGGGGAAGAACGAAGTCAAGTTGTGGCCAAAGAGGTGCAAAAACTCTTAGAAGTTGGTTTCATCAAAGAGTGCAAGTATCCAAAGTGGCTGGCGAACGTGGTGATGGTCAAAAAGGCGAATTGGGCATGGAGAATGTGCGTACATTACACTAATCTCAACAAAGCTTGCCCAAAAGACCACTTTCCGCTTCCCCGAATAGACAGGCTGGTCGATTCCACTAGCGGCCACGAGCTACTTAGCTTCATGGATGCATTCTCAGGGTACCACCAGGTCTTCATGAGCAAGATAGATCAAAGCTCGACAGCCTTCGTCAGTGACGAAGTAGTCTTCTGTTAAAAGATGATGCCGTTAGGCCTGAAGAACGCAAGAGCTACATTCTAAAGACTGGTGCAAGTCGTCCAATCACGTGGGCGACCTGAGAGAGACATTCGAAACCCTAAGGAGAAATCAAATGAAGTTAAATACCAGTAAATGTGTATTCAGAGTACGGGGTGGAAAGTTCCTCGGATTCATGGTCAGTGAAAGGGGAATCAATGCTAACCCAAAAAAAGTTCAAGCAGTCCAGGAAATGGAATCCCCAAAGTGCATTCAGGATGGCCAAAAGCTCACCGAATGCATTGTGGCCCTAAACTGCTTTGTATCCAAGTCGGCTGACAAGTGCGCCCCCTTCTTCAAAACATTGAGGAAAGGGGTCAAGTTAGAATGGGGGCCGGAAGCCCAGGAAGCCTTTGAAATGTTGAAAACATACCTCAGCAGCTACCCCTGATTTCCATCCCGAAGTCAAAAGAACTTTTGTTCCTCAACCTTGCCGTATCAGAAAGAGTCGTCGCCTCACTACTGGTGCGAGAAGAAAATGAGGTACAAAATTCGGTGTACTTCACCATCCATGCCGTGAGTGGCAAAGAATTCAGGTACACCATCCTGGAAAAGTTTGCCCTCGGAGTCCCCATTAGCTCGAGGAAACTGAGACCCTACTTCCAAGAGCACCAGATCGTGGTTCTTGCTAACAAACCTTTGAAGAAGTTGCTCGGTAGACTAGACTCCGCTGGGAGAGTCTAGGTGTGGGCCCACAAACTCACCTACTACGACATAGCTTACGAAGCACGACGAGCTATCAAAAGCCAAGCCTTGGCAGACTTAGTCGCTAAGCTGATGCCTTCGGAACACATCCCGAAGGCCTGGGTCGACCATTGGTCTGTAAGTGTTGATGGATCATCCTGTAAAGCAGGGAGCGGAGCAAGAGTGGTAATCTCATCCCCCGAAAGAGATGTGTTCGAATATGCATTAAGGTTCAAATTCCAAGCCTCCAACAACGAGGCCGAGTATGAAGCACTCCTCACCGGACTAACCCTCGCCCGTGCGGCAGGCGCTCAAAAAATTCAAGTCCAGATGGACTCACAGCTGGTAGTTTCCCAGGCCGACGGGAGCTACAAAGCCAGAGGCGAGGGAATGAAAGCCTACCTCACAAAAGCCCATGAAGTAACAAAGGGCCTTGAGGTTGTGAGTGTCAAATACATCCCCAGATCGGAGAATCGTAACGCCGATGCCCTAGCCAGGTTCGCTAGCTCGTGTGTCGAGCATCTTCTGGGAAGAAATCGAGAAGCGAAGCATCGAAGAAGGGGTAGTCATCAATGTGCTGGATCGATCTGATGGTTGGATGGACCTCATCATCTCGTAACTGCGGGATGGAATTTTACCCGAAGAAGTGAAAGATGCCCAGAAGAAGAGAATAAGGCCAAGCGGTTCGTCCTCAAGAACTGAACACTGTACAAGAATAGTTTCACACACCCCCTCTTGAAGTGCGTACCCCGCAGCTAAGGAGAAAAAATCCTATGAGAAATGCACTATGGCAGGGAGCCCAAATAATCAAAGTACTCAGTGTGGATTCTAATTGCCCACCGTCCAAGGAGATACAGTAGATATGGTCAAGAAATGTGAAAAGTTCCAATACTTTACTCCCATACCCCGGCTCTCTGCCGCCGAGCTTACTCCCATCCTAGCCATATTACCTTTCCCTGCTGTGGACATCTTGGAACCCTTCCCACCGGCCGTCGGCTAGGTAAAGTTTGTCATATTAGCGGTAGACTACTTCACGAAGTGGGTGGAAGCTCGGGCAGTGAGAAGCACAACGATAACTGATGTGAAGAAGTTCATCCTGGAAAACATTCTCACGAGGTTTGGGGCACCCCGGAAAATCATCTTCGACAATGGAAGGCAGTTTGATACCCCAAAGCTTACAGATTGGTTAGAAGAAAATGGGGTAGAAGCCAGTTTCACAGCAGTAGTCCGGCCTCATACCAACGGTCAGGTGGAATACAGTAACAAAACCTAGGTCACGGGAATCAAGGGAAAGCTAGATGGAGCCAAGGGATTGTGGGCAGAAAAACTAACTGAAGTACTCTGGGCCACAAGGACCAAGGTGAAAGCCATCACGGGAGAAACCCCGTTGAACTTGGTTTACGGGTCCGAAGCAGTTCTCTCAATCGAGATTGTGAAAAGAAGTCCGATAATGGAGCACTTCGATGAAGAAAAAAATTTGAAAAAACTCAGATATAAACTAGACCTTCTTCCCGAAGTCAGGGGTGACGCCCTCTTACGTACAGAGGTATACAAGCTAAAGATGACCCGAGCATTCAATCGGTGAGTCAAAATCAGAAGACTCCATGCGTAAGACCTAGTACTTTGAAAGATGGAGTCCGTTAGAAAACTGAACAAAGATGGGAAGCTGACACCAAACTAGGAGGGTCCCTACAAGGTGTCCGAGGTCGTGGGGCCCAAAACTTACCGCCTCGAAGCGATGGACTGGCGCCAGATCCCAAGAACCTGGAACATTAACAACCTACATAAATTTTACAAATGAGCTGCATGTGGCTCATTCCATTTTCGGACTAAGGGGTGGGCACCCCCGAAGAGCCTCTTTTCTTTCGCATATGAGGGAATCAGCTCAGAAGTTACCTCGGGGTCAGCAACCCTTAACATCTAGGAATAAAAAATTCGTTCCTTAAAGTTAAATCTTTCGGCTTGTCAAATTCACAGACAGCAGTTAACGAGGTCCTACCATGAGGATCACTTTAGGAATAAGACCCTGCCATGGGGGCAAATATACGAACTATAAAAAGGAAGTCGATCAGAAATTATAATGATAAACAAACATCCTAGTTTGCCAAGTTAGTTCAATAAAAACGTCCCACCTCGGAGGCATAATTTGGTGAAATGACCCTCCCCTAAGTCAATACGGAAGGAATATAGTTCGTCCAACTTCGGACAAAAATTGTGTTCGTTTGAGTGGGGGCATAGCCGAGGGATGACAATTCAAGGCAGGCCTAAAACGAACAACTCAGTTTAACTTTTACTCAAACAAACACTACATGAAAGGAAAACAAGCTCGACTAACGAAGAGAGAGAGCACCTTTCCATTAAAATGAGGCAAAATGCCTTGGTTACAAATTACAAAACATAACTTCAAATTCAAAACGAACAAAATCCAAAAAGGTTACAGCCGAGAGGCGCAAAAAAGCAAAAAGCCAAGAAAGATCCAAAAAGGGAAACCTACGCATTACCATAAAGGTGACCCACCGAGCCCCAGGAGACCACTCAGAAAATACTCCTCCTGGCCCATTACCATGTGGTCACCCGACGAAGAAACGACCTCGGAGGCCATAGGGAAGACGAGCAGGCCAACACATTATCATGTAAGGATAATTCATTACCATGTTAGGCCAACACATTATCATGTTCTTATTTAGTGAGAGGCTCACTTGGACGACCTCGGACGGCACTACTGCTCGGCCTCGTCATCCTCGGCCGCTGATGACTCAGCCTGAAGAGCCTTGTTACACTGGTTCGTAGGACGCATCATGAAGCCTTTCCCACCAAAGGAGTGCCGAGGACCGGCGTTGATGACGTCGGATGAATCGGCGAAGGGGGAAGAGCCGAACTCCTTCCTCGGGTTATAGGCCAGGATCTTCTCCAACTTGGCCCTCATCTCCTCAGAAGCTTCGACACCATTGGCATCCTCGATCTGGTTCACCACCATGGTGGCCCGAACTTCCTTAAAGCCAGCGACCGAGCTGAAGACTTCCTCGTAGGCCTCCTCTAGTTGGATCTCCCTCTTTCGGGCCACCTCCTTTACATCCTACCGAAGGGACTCCACCTCAGCCGCCTTCTTGGAGACGTCGGCCTTAGCAGCCTCAGCCTTCTTCAGATTTTCCTTGGCCTCGGCCTTCTCCCGACGAACCCCCAGCTTGGCGATCTCCCCCTTCCGAGCCTTCTTCTCGGCAGTTGCGGCCTCCTCATGGGCCTTCTTGAGCAGCTTGTTCTGAGCATCCAGGCGACCCTCGACATCCTCCAGCCGCGCTCGGAGATTGACGTTCACCGAGTCGTAGTAGGCCATGGAGAGGTAGACCTGCAGGAAGACCTACATCAGTAAGGCAACGGCAGACTGAAAAGAACGACAAAAAACGAGCTCCATACCTGGTGGGCCGACTTCAGCAAGACGGTCTGAGCCAACTCCGGGTCATCCCCATGGCGGCGACATCCTTGATGGGGACGAATTGCTGCATGGTGTAGTTTTCCACCTTCGTCTTCCCCTCCCTACTTCTTCAAAAGAACGTCCAGAAAGGCTGAGGCACCCCGTTTGGGATTTCCACCTCGGCCACGAAGTCAGGCTTGGTGTAATTCCTCGACAACCGCCCCTCGGTGACCTTGCCCTTGCCCTTCTCTTCAGCAGAAGGAGGGACCCTCTCTGCAGTTCCCCCAGTCGACGAGCTCCTCTCCTTCGGCTCGAGGTGTGACTTCTTTGTGGGAGTTCCCAGCAAGTCTACCAGGACAGACTGCAAAGAAAAAATAAGTCAATAACTGCAAAGTAGCAAACGAGAACGGAAATTGCGAGCACTGACGAAATTGAGGAGCTCCTTCGCCATGAGCTTCAGGTCCTCGACCATCCTTGCGTGAACCTCAGCGGTCAAGGTATTCGCCTGGATTTCCTTGCTCTACCGGCTCTCCTTGAGGGTCTCCATCACCTCCTCTACAAAAGGAAGGATCAGTAAGTGATAAACCAGCGGAAAATTTTAAGTTAAACAAGGCGAGCTACTAAGAGTACCTAGGCTCCACTTCCGGCCAACCCCAATAAAGACGAGGAAGTCCTCATCCTCCAACCACCTCTGCGATGGTTGCCAATACAAGGGCATCTTCACCCGGGTAATCGGCCCATGCTTGCTCTTCTTGACCTCCCACCAAAAAAACTTTCAAGCGTCGAGGTCGGCTCTAGATATGCGGGCCCCCTAGCTTCGAAGGACGAACTCACCGACTTGGCCGCATTCCATGACGAGATGCGTCTCATCACTTCGTCGTTCAAGCCCTAAAGAAAGATGAAGTTCTCCTTCCAGCCATGATTCGAACGGGGCCACGGAGGCCCCATGATGTATTTGGGTTTTTGTGTAAACTGGAAAAACCCCTCTTCAGTATTGCTCGGAGTAATGGCCTTCATGATGGCCATCCATAGTCCCACGGTTGGCATTACCCCATGGACTTTACAGTCCGCGAAGAAGTAGGTAATCATCATCCAGCTGTTCGGGGCCAACTAGTAGGGGGCAAGGCGGAAGTCCTGCAAGAGGGAAAGGGTGAAGGTGTGTAAAGGCAACCAAAATCCGGCCTTGCCCATCAGTTTGCTCGCTATAATACAGGATGGTGGCGGCCTCACCACCCTGCTGCTCTTTGATGGCCTCACCAATTTCACGTCGGCCAACGAGCCTAACATCCCCGTCGTCAAGGCCACCTTGTCATCCTGGATGACCCAACAACATCTTATGTCCTCTGCCGGTTTCTTATTCTTCTTTGGAGGATCTAAACCTGATACTTTTGTAGCCATCACCACAAGAGGATCTAGGAGGTAAGGAGGTCATCACACTTCTATTACTCTAGAAGATGAAGAGCTCAATGCAAGCATTGGAGCGTAGTACATAAGACAATAAAAACAACCATAAAATCAACTTTCGAGAGATGAAGTGCACTAGTTATTTTTAGGAAAGACAACCCCTAGCCTCTCATGAGAGCGAGGGGAGGTAGGCCCAGCGGACGGTGGCGCGGACTCATTCTTGAGGTCATGAGGCCACTCCCTCGCGGACCTCTTTGGATGAGCCATTCCCTTCCGGGCTATAGATTTCCTCTTCACTAACTGACGAGCCTGAGCCGGGAATGTTGAGCCCACCAGAACCGGGGGCGACCTACCCCCTTTTGAAGCCCCTCATCATAAGGAGTCTCAAGCCTCTTTGAATGGGGTGGCGTAGTGCGCTTCGGGCTCCAAGTTTGTTTAGACTTCGACAAATGATGAAAGGGATTAGGGTTGCCATAAAGGGCCCTCCACTCTTTCCCGAATGCTTCCAATTTCTTGGCATCCAATTCAACCCCATCCCCGCCAAAAGCCTTTAGAGGAGGCTGATCTATGATACTCCCACCCCTAGCGAGGTGGCCAGCCACCAGTTTGTGCTCTACGGACTCTAAGACTCTAAAGTACTCAGCTTTCCCTTTTCAGATTTCCCCCAGGAAATCTCTCTGCCCCCCGGCCGAGCTACCAGACGCAGACTTGGAGGGTTGGCCAGACATAATTGAAAAAGAAGTACTTCGGAATATGAAATGCAAAGAGAGGATGAGAAATTACCTAGAAGAACTAAAACTCTGAAGGAAGGAGTTGAAGATTGGAAGCTAGAGTATTTGAAGATTAGAAGGCAAAGTACTTGAAGATTAAGGTCCGATGTACTTGAATAAATAAAGACGAGGAGTTTGAATTTCTGGGTTTTTTCTGTTTCTAAAGGGGGAAACTTTCTCTCTCTAGAAATTACGTAAACAAGGGGGAGGTAAAATGAGGAAAGTTGGGCCTATTTATAGATACACGGTAAAACCCGGGGGGCCTTGGACAACTGACATAAACGACGCACTGGAGCACATACCAAAGAACATTGGATCAGGGCAGACCTAAGAAGACGAAGTCCAACCTAATTCGAGGGGAAAATGTTTGGGCCCATTTCCCCAAACATTATTTTGACCGTTGGCTTATGCCCATTCAAGGGGCATTTCCATCAATTCGCAGCTCGCCAAGCACAGACGCGAGGTATCATCCCTTCCCAAGAAGGATCATGACCCTGCACGGCAAGGGAAGGATGACTTGACAGACCCTTTCCATATTTGCTCGGCATGGGTGGACCTTTCCCCAAAGGAAAGGAGGCGCAAGGGCATGCAAGGGCCCATGGAATCTGCCGGCCCGGTGGAGCGCCGCCTAGCTACCTGGAAAAGCTCAAACCCTAGCTAGGGTTTGGAAGATCAAAGGTCCTATAAAAGGGACCTACAGACATTCCAAGAAGGTACACACAAAATATTCTCTCGTTAACTACGCATTCATTGCACTTCTGTCTCGACACTTTTTTCTCGAGTGCTCAGGTCCGAAGTACTTTCCTATGCTTTCTATTTTCCCCTCGGCCTCTCACGTAGCCGAGTACCTCATCAGTTATCCCGAACTGACTTTGGCATCAGAGGAACGATCCCTACACCTCACCAGGGTGAGCTCACCTCTTCTCTTTTGCAGGTCACCTCCGATCTTCAGAAGAGCCCTCAGACGTCCTTATTCTCCAAGCGTCTACCTGACAGTTCGACCCTTTGAGTTTCAAGGGATCACTTCGACCCCTAAGAAAAAACCCAAAAACATTTGGTACCGTATGTGGGGAGTGGTTAGTCAAAAGTTGCATGAGACTAAGGAACAACAAACACATCCAAACACCTTCAACAATCCAAGATATGTCACACCACAACTCGATCTCTGTCGGTTCGTCAAGGAGGAACCCTCCTCTCCCAGAACCAGTAACCCGATAAGAGCTTGCCGCGTTCCTTGCTATCATCCTGGAAGATCTGAAGAAGATGTGCATTACCCTATGAGACACGATTCGTGGGGACAAAGGTCAGGATGAAGCAGAAAAAATTCATTAAAAACAAAACCCTGGTCCCAGGGGGCACAATGCTTCGAAGTCCACTCGAGTCCTCAAGTCTTCACCTTTCCAATTCAGCTCTCAAACGTTCTTATTCTCCAAGCAAATACCTGACAGTTCGACCCGTTGAGTTTCAAGGGACCACTTCGACCCCCTAGAAAAACCGAAATAGTTAGAAATTCCTAAAAATAGGAAAAGTGGCGTAAAATAGCCTAAGAAATATGACAAATGTCCTAATAATGCAAAAATATTTGTTTGAAGTTGTTCATCACACCTGGTATTCATCAAAAGTCCACTCGAGTCGTGGATGAGGTCATGACGGGGCATAGTGACCTCCGGGGCACCATTTGAAGTTGGATGGCCAGTTCAGGTAATGGTTTATTATTAACCATTCAACATTTTACTTTTGGAAAACTTGTCAAATTGATTCTAAAAACTACGAAAAAAAAATTGAGTGCTAGTAAACTGATTCAAGGACTACACATGAATGTTTTGTAGATTTTGGACTCAAGATGAATTTATCAAAGATCCTAAAATTTGGAAGTTAAACTTGTTGGGATAGTGCGCTAGGCTCATCATGGAAAAATCACCATAAACTGGTTCAAAATTGAAATGGGTTGATTCCAAAGCTTAATTGTATCTTTTTGATTCCTCCACATGAATATCTAAAGAACTGGGTCAAGTGGACTCAAACCCATTTCGGTTTTGGATCATACATGGTATGATTGTTAAACTAGATAGTGGGTTACCAAAACATTTTTTATGATTTTTCGGTCTTTTAAAAGTGAAAACCGAATTTTTGACTATTCTATTGACCCATGGAAGTAGTCCATGAAATTGCACGATTTAATTTTAATGCACAAGAACATTTTTGTTTTGATTTAATGATAAATCACTAATTCCTGACCTTAGACAGTTCACTGGGTGAAATTGGGAAAATTACCACTCCTAAACCACTTAGAGTTTTAGGACGTGGTAGGTATCTTTGGAAATCACTAGACATCTACTTTATTTGTTACTAAGGATGAAAATCAAAAATCCTAACCAATTAAGAGAAAATTAGCCTAAACCATAGGTTATGCAGTAATCGTTACTGAAAGTTGACCCAACTTAAAAGGGGCGCCTACAACTGTCTAGAGGTCCAATTCATGCGTTGTTGGTGTCAAAATGAATCTTTTTGAGCTAGCTTCAATTTGGATTTTAAATTGCTTCAACTTGACTTAAAACGAATGAGATATTTAGTTTTTAGTGATAAGGTGTCAATATGTACGAAATCCAAAAACTAAACTCGTCTCCCGAGACTCATTTATTGATTAACCAAGCACACAAGCACGTTTTTTTTTCATTTTTTTGTTGTTTTTAGTTGAAATAAATTGAAAGATATGGTATTCACACTAATAAAAAAATCACCAACTAAAGCAATCAACCATCAAGTTGCTCACAACGGTTTGGTGAGGGTCAAAATGACGTCTAATGGCGAGTAGCCATTTTGCTTATGGTGACTGGTTTGAGAGGTTCCCTCCGCAAGTAGCGAGTGGTACCCAACCGCGCTAAAAGGTAAAAATAAGAAAGATCAAATGGCCAGAAAAAGGAAAATTAAGTTAGTAAGTGTAATTAAGAGAAAAGATGGAAAATTGGAATGGGATTAGAAGTCTTACCCTTGTAGTTGTTCCCTTGGATGATCCACTCTTGATGCTTGAAGAAGTGATTTATTAGTCACTAAGTACCCTTAACCAAGGCCCTCACTTGGTGTTAGGGAGAAAATAAAAATTTTTGAGGAAGAGAGTTAGTTTTAAAACACTTTTGTTTTTGAAATTAAGAATTAAACCCTCTAAATATGGATTGATTAGAGAGGTTAATCCTCTTGTGTTCTTTAAAATGCAAGATGTTGGAGAGTAGTAGTAGTAGTGGTGGGAGAGGGAGAAAAGATGAAGGGCCCTTGACCCATCTTTTTGATGGGTATATATAGAGGGGAGGGGTGGATGGGTGATTGTGTATGTACAGGGGAGTGTATGTGTACATATGGGTGTAAAGTGTAAAAGTAAAGTGTAGTATATAAAGTGCACAAAAAGTTGTGTGCGTGTACAAAAGGAAGTGTTGTCACATGGTGTAACAAATGGGTTAAGTGTGTAACATGTGCGGTGAGTGCAAGTGTGTCATGTACAAAGAATGTTCATCAAGTGTACCATTGTTGAATGAATTAATTTAAGTGTACAAGTGTTAA
>ONZA01013846.1:0-13397 GCA_900322205.1 Kewa caespitosa | reverse complement strand
GTCTTAATAACACTCTAAGTGACTTCATTTTGATGCTTTTGGGTAGTCACGAAGTTCTCGAGCAACATTTCTAAGTTTGACTTTTGGGGAGGTGGAGCCGGATTTGTGGACCTTTCTTGTGGGAAATCGGGTGGGTGATAAGGTGCTTGGCTCTTGTAGGAGAGGTTTGGATGATTCTTCCAACGGGGATTGTAGGTTTGTGAGTATGGATCATGTTGAGGAGCCCTTTGATTGTAGTTCGCATTATAGGCATTGGCTTGCTCAAAAGTCATCTCTTGAGGCGCCCCACACTCATTACCTATGGCGACTTGCCCTTAGTTGCCACTATCTTTACATTGATAAGCTTGACTTTGCGGGTTTGGTTGCAACAGTTGGACTTGAAGGGCTAAATCATCAAGCTTGCTAGTCAGTAGGGTCACCGCATCCACATCTAACTTACCACCAATCTTCTTAGAATTGGATCCACTAGCGGATCATTGGTGGTTGTTTGATGCCATCTCCTCGATCAACTCACTAGATTGAGTGGGTTTCTTGGTTATGATGGAACTACCTGCCGCGGCATCAATAGACATCCGCATGTTGGTATGTAATGCAGAGTAAAATGTTTGAATCAGGAGCCACGGTTGAATACCATGAGGAGGACACTTTCTCCGTAGCTCTTTGAAGCGTTCCCATGCCTCATACAATGTCTCTCCTTCAGTCTTGAAGCTATGAATATCATTAGCTTGTTGATCAAATCTGGAGGAAAGTACTTGGTTAAGAATTGCATCATGAAGTACTCCCAAGTAGTGAATGTGCCCACTCGTTGACCATTGAGCCAACTCTTTGCTTTGCCCGCAAGAGAGAAAGGGAACAACCGGAGTCGAAGTGCATCATCATCAACCCCATTCAAGTTCAGAGTGTCACACTTTTCCAAGAATAGAGAAACATGCTCATTAGCATCTTCGCCTTGTAGCCCATGAAACTGGCCCTCCTTGATGAAAGATATGAACGCGTGCTTTATCTCAAAAACAACTGACCTCGGAATGCTCTATCCAACACCACTAGTTGTGGGTTTGGATAAATCTCTGAGCGAACGAGTGTCGTCACCCATGATTACTTCTTCTTCCTCTGTTTGTAGCTCTTCCTCTATCGGTTCCTCTTCTCACCTTTGTTGTCTACTCTTTCTAGCTTTTGATCTTGCGCGGTTTGACTTTTCGATCTTGGGATCAAATGGGACAAGGCTTAATGGACCCTAACTCCTGGTCATGCACAAAAACAAAAATTCAAAAATGGATAAAATGCAAAGGCAACAGAGAAATAAGTTTGAACCAAAGTAACAACGCACACACACTGCTAAGTCTAAATCAGTTTGCAAAAATAAAACAATATTAACTAAACTAGTCGCCGGCAACGGCGCCAAAAACTTGATAGGCTTGCAAACGCACGAGATTATTGAAGTGGTAAAATTATCATATCCACAGGGACTAGTGTTAACGCTTGTTCAGTTCACAAACTAAGTTAACTAAGCTACGAATTGAAGGATGAAATATTATAACAAATTAACTAAATTACATAAAAATCTCAAAACAAGAGTGAATATCAAGTATCAAAGCATCTAGGATCAAGATTCACCACAATAACGATTACTGACTCGGTCGGATCATATTACTGTTGCGAATGCAAACTAATGAAGACCAATTATCCTAAGTTAACTATTGTCTCTTCTCGAAGTACAACAGTGTATCTAAACTGACCAATCCCCTATTCTCACGGTTATTGCAATCAATTTAGACCCATTAAGATCTGTGATAACTATGTAACGGTCTCAAGAGAATTAAACCTATTATCGTGATTTAACCTCTAGATCAATTTCTAGTCTTTCCGATATTGCAGTTTCACCTCTCGGTTCTTCACTAAATATCTAGATCATGCAAGTTCGTGATCAAGGAATTCATAAGCATCAAGAACTCTAGAAATCTCATCAAAAGTGATATAGCATTCACAACAATAATAAAGCTCCAACCTTTATATCACATAATTATCATCGGGCTACGCCCAATCCTAGAATAAGGATATTACTCACACATAACTGAAGAACAAATTACAATAATAATATTGCAACTCATGATCAAGTAAGATATAGAGAATAAAAGAAAATACTTCAAACCTCTATTGATAATCAAAACTGATCAAAGATGTTCTTCAGACTGATATTTGTAATCTTCAAAGATAAAACTTGACTCTTCTCCAAAGTAGAGAGAGAAAAAAACAAACTAAAGTAAACTGAAAATAAAACTGAATTTGAATCCTCTAAAATAACCTAGGAAAAGAATTTAAATAGGAGTCTTAAAATAATACACAAAAGCTCGAATTAGGAAACAAAGGCTCCGTGTGTGTTTAGACATGCGCCCGATCGTGTGGCCTTTGTTATGGGAGGGACGCTCGATCGGGTGAATCAAAGACGGCCCTGCATGTGGCGCCCGATTGGGCGTTTTTCACCCTTTGAAAGAGCCCCCATTGGGCACTATGACAGGTCTGTTCTTCGACCTTTTTTACCCTCTTGCGCTCATAATTTGAAAAAGTGTAAAACACAAAAGTTGTAGCTCTGGATCTTAGCTCTCCGTAGCACTTTGAATCAGGTCAATCGAAGCTCGAATGTATAACGTATGGCCCAAATACTAAGCTGTGTCCAAACTGTGAACACATGCAAAAATGCGCTTGTTTGCTTGCATTTTTTGCTTCAATCTTGTTCTCGCTCAACCACTTCGACACCCATCCATGTCCATGTCTTCCTATCAGTAGGAAATGATCTAAAAATAAAGAAAACACACAACATACCCGAGTAATAGCGGTTTCACAAGATTGTAACCAAATCAAACGAAAATAATGCAAGTTGACGCGATTTATAACTAAATGGGAGCGCTTTTCGTGAAACAAATCAAGTATTATGAACACTCACAAAAAAAAAGTGAATATTAAAAGTAGGAGGACATTTGTTTTCATACAAAACTATATAATAAATTAAAATCAGATCCTCTAAAGGAATCATAATTTTGAAATTCATAATACTTCACAAAATACAATTTAGCATAAAAGTTATCATGTCAATTTTGGTCATTTCAAATATTTCAGCTACTTTGACGGCTAATGTTTCCAAACACCTTTCAACAATTAGCCAATTTCAGCTTTTTAATTTCAGCTAGCTTGTCAATTTCAGCTAGTTTATCAATTTCAGCTAGCTTATTAATTTCAACTTTAGCTTCATCTAGTTTTTCAAATATACCCCAGAACGTAATCTGCATGATGTGCCTAAAAAGAAGGGATTGCTATGCTGTTGTTAACTTCCCGCAATACCTGCTCTAATTATACAACAGTAAAGCAAGATATTGGCCTAAAATAGTGGATCAGTGAAATCTCTCATACTATTCCTTATTTATGGAAAAAATCATTTTGTGAAGATAAAAATAAAAATAAAACATTGTCCCAAATTTCTCTGGTTGCTACATTTGGCATGGAACCTTCTCACGCTACCCACCTTGCCAAAGAAAGATATTACAAAAGATCTCCAAAATGACCTCTCTTAGTAAGATAATACAGATGTAAATTTCCTCTTCGAGAATACACCTAGTACACAATTATATATCTTTGATTTTAGACCATCAGTGCAACCTTTTTTTTTTTTTTTTTCGTGATATTGAATCCAAATCCTTACCTCTTTCAATGTCATATGTTGTTCAAATAAAACTAAGTTTGAACAAGATGACATCCGAGTCTAATGTAAAACACAAAACTCTCCATTGCAAAATGTGACATTATCTTCTTTAACCTAACGACCTAAATAATTTTTTTTTTGAAACAGTAAATGATTTTATATCCGTAACAAAGAATTGAGACATCCATTGGAGTACTTTGTATTAAGAAAAATAGATTAAACTTGAACATACAACTGGCACGGACTCGAGACATTCAAGACAACAACTATTGCGTTATAGAATTTTCCCATTAATAAACTTTATCATCATGTTGGTGTCTTACTTGAGGAACCATTCCACCACTGGAGCAGTTTATGAGAGTGCAGACAGTGCATTTTAGTTTGCGTCAAAATCTGTAATGGAAATGGTTTGGGTCATTCCCTCGGCCTACTTTGGCCATTGACCATGCGTCGATTTTACTATTGACCCTGGACAATATGGCGTCCTTTGTTCGGCTAGAGGTGCCTTCCGGACTCCCATGAAGAACACCTTCCTTGCACTTGGTTGGCACGAGACCTTGGTTCCTTCCGTCTCTGAGACGAAGTACATGCCAAGTCAGCCCACGACAAGCTTACTGAATTGTCCCTAATGATGCCAGAGAGGCTTATTTGATCTGGGTCAGCTGAGGACCATAGCCCTTGAAAGACACGTGTCATCTCTTACTTAGATGGCACGTAACCTAGATAGGGTTAGGTGCAGACAACTACAAAATGACCCATCATGCATCCCAGGAAGTTATGCATTAACTACTCATTCATTGCATTTGACTCTCTGGGCATAAATTCCCAAACTACTTGAGTGTGAAGTGCAAGTGTATCCTACACTTTCTATTTGCCCCTCGACCTACCTCGTGGCCAAACAACATCTAGTTATCAACTGACTTAGTCATCAAAGAACTGATCCTCGAACCATGCCGAGGGAAGTGTAGGAGCTTCTATTTTGCGGATCAAGTCGAATCCGGGCAGGAGCACTTCGTCATCATTTCATTCTCATCCAACTAAGACACTTCTACCCTTTAGATTCAAGGGTCCACTCCTAGCCAAAAATTACCCGAAACATTTGGCACCATCTGTGGGTAGTGGCGATCCAAAGTTGTATGAGACTAGGAAATAGTAAACAGATTCAATCACCTTTGCCCATTCAAGCACATTAAAACATGTTTCACGAGAACTCACCTTCTACCGATTCAACAAGGAAAAACCCTCTTCCTCCTCCTCGTCCTGTCACCTGAGAAGAGTTCGCGACCCTTCATGCTAAATTTTTTAGGGACATGCAAAAGATGTGTATCATCCTACAGGAGAACATCCTCAGCAACGCGGGGATGAATCGAAATTTGAAGCACACTAAGAAGCATACCTCAGCAAACATCTCCACTCTACAAGTAAAGGAGGTATCAAGATCCACCCATGTCTTGAAATCTCCCCCTTTCCAGTAGAGCAAGTCAAGCTCGTCAACCTCCCACTCCATGAAGAAGAATGCCAAATAGAATTGTCCCGATGGGGGTTCTTTTCACCCTTCCCTCACTTGGTAGATAAATTTATTTCATTTACTTCTGAATTCCAAACAATTCAACATCTACTTGCATAAGATCGATTAGGAAATATGGAGGAAATGTCCAATAGCAAGTTGATCGGTTATTTAAACAAGAAAAAAGGACCTCGTCGATTGTTGGAATGACGTGAGCCGGGCCGGGCCAACAGCACAATCTGCCCACGAGGATAACTAATTCGGGCTTCATAAACCCAACCTGATTATGAAACCGCAAAAAAGGTTGGCCAAAAGTGATGGAGGATGGAGTAGTATAGCCTCTAAAAGCACTACAAGAGTCATGTCTAACCTCTGAAGCTAGCTCGAGATGGTAAGAATGGAGAAGGCCAACCGAGAAAAAGGCAGAGAAGAGAATAACCTCACGACCCTCCTTAAATTCAAGGTTGAGAGGGAAAAAGAGAGCGAAATGGGAGAAGTATCACAGATCCTTAGGCGAATATGGAGAACCCTTGTGCAAGTACTTCCACCGGGGAGAAACTTAAGACCTAAACAAGCGGGTACCCATCAGTGAGGAAATCATGGAATATTCCGTCAGCCTCAATATGAGGATTGGAAAAATGAAGAATTACAATGGGACTACTTCTCCGAAGGAAGTTCTTCTAACTTATGATGCAGCCATGATGACCCGAATTCCAAATGACACAATTCTCTGCTGTCATTTATTGGAACTTTGGAGGCTCGCGCTCTGAAGTGGATGAACCATCTCCCTCGGAACAATGTTCATGACCATGATGAACTATGCAGGATATTCATGGAAAACTTCAAGAATTATGAAAAGACAGAGAAGCGCTCTAAAGATTTCTTCTAGATCCATCAAGGCCAAAATGAATTTATGGAGGAGTTCGACAAGAGGTTCAATGATGAGTTTTTGTAGATCACCAAACTTGAGCTGGTTATAGCTTTCACTGTGTATATCAAAGGAATAACAAAGGAAATCAAAAAAATTTGAGAAACTTCGAGCACATGAAGCTCTAGGAAGGAAAGATGACCTTACCCTACGTCTGGCCTATTCATCAAAACTCTTCCCCGCATGGGAGAGGTCGAGAAGATACATGATAATAGAAAACTACTGGTGGCACAAGTTCCATGAAAGGAAAGAAGCTCAACAAGAAAACAACGATATAAGGAAAGATGAGACTTTGAATCTTGAAAAATTAAAGTTCAAGAGAAGTGACTCAAATCGAAAGCATGGAGAAGAGGAAGAACTGGAGGAAGGAAATAGTTCGACAAAAATACAATTGGAAGCCCTGCAACGAACAAAATCCTAAGCTACAATCGGGAAGATGTTTTGGCAACGATCGACACTAAACTGCTGCCTGATCCAACCTTCATCAATGAAGGGAAAAACAAGAGTTACTTCTTCCACTACCATAAAGACAATGGACACATCACAAGGTACTATCGAGAATTGGGAGGCCACCTCGAGAAGTTGGTGAAGAAGGGCAATGGATAAGGTCGTTACCTCTGTCCAGCTGAACTAGGGGGCAGAGGAGAATTCAATCTGACTCTTACGATGTAGCAGTTATCTCCAATGGTCCATCTAGTGGAGGATTGATGAACAAAGCAAGGAAAACACATTTAAAGTCTCTTGACTTATTGAGAGGCAAGCTAGTGCCTCGCGTCATGTTTTTCGCCAAAGATTTGGCGACGTGGACGATCTGACAAAGTTGAATCACCAGGCCAATTGAGTTCTTTCTCTTTCCTGGATGGGAAAGACATCTGCCCAGGCACAAGCTGAGTATTGGTCATGGAAGAATTCTATGCCCGCGGTTCATGAACAGGTTCCTCTAGACACGATCGAGGATGCATCAATGCTGACTTCTGATGATGTCGATGCTAAAGGCGGTAGGGGAGATGATGAGTCCGCAAATGAAATTAGGTTTGGGGAGGACGAGGCTGATGAGACCAGTGGAGCTGGCTAGAATGCTAATAATCATGAGGCTAGGGACAAGGCTGGCCAGGGTCATGGAGATGATGACCATGGAGAGGACAACACTGCTCAGGGAGGGGATTAGAAATGTAATTCCTATTTTGGCTTTAATGGAATGACTTTGTCATTTTTCTATTTTTTGTTTAAGCCCTTTGTTTTAGGCCTTTGGTTCTCTTTTGGACAAGTGTTTTTTTTTGTTTTTTATTTTTTTTATTTTTTTTTGCCTTTGTTTTACGGACAAAGAGATGGCTCCTTAGTGTTTGGCTTAGTAAACACTTTCTTTGCTTTATGCCTTGATTTGAACTTTTACATGGTATATGCCTCTTGTCATTGCAATCTGTGTGCCATCCCCAACTAGGTGAGTTATGATGCTTAGAACTTTGCTAGCCTTGGTTGCACAAAGCGGTGGCCCTGGTGACTTACCTATTTTATTGTCTGAGCATCATGATGATCTTAAGTTATGATTTGTGAATAAGGTGCCAAGTTTTCTCCGCATTTAATGTGGTTGGTTAGTGAAATTCCTCGTCTGAACTTTCAGCCACTAATGCTACTTTCTCATCATTATGTGTGTTATCCCCAAAAATTTTGAGATTGGAAGACGTTACTGCCACATGTCGCACATTCCTCATTGGTTGCTCAATCGTTGCCATACATCTTTTTCCCTTTTTGGCTATATATGAGGGTCTCCAGTCTCTCATTTGCACCATTTCCATTGCTCACTTATTCTTCTCGTGACAAATGAACCTTATCTCTTCATGACGCTCCAACCTATCCTTTTGTACTGAGCCCTTGGGTATGTCTATGAATATGACGAACCTAGGGGAATCGAACTAAGATATTCATATTTAATACTTTTTAACTATCAAGGCCAAGATAGGTCTCTCTTTCCTTACTTATGTGTCCCCCTAGGGGCATATCAAAACTTCACATGTCCCTCAAGGGACAAACCATTATCTAACCTAAGATTATTCCTAACCCATGTGATTTCACCAGTTGTGTTCTAGGAATGTTAAGATTTTAAGGAAATGGGCAATCCTAGTACTCAGTCCTTCATAGCTTAGGAGGTGGAGGTCTACACGTCCCCTTCTCCCGCCTGGCCTGACAAAGTTGACCTTGTGAGGATCAAGGGAGGATGGGGGGGAGGGGGGGCAAACCCAACTGGGTGTTCGTCTCTTGCCTCCCATGCATATGTATGAGCTCCCTTCAACTAGTGGAAGTGAGACATCAACAATTCCCTTATTTACGTCAGTGGGCGAAAGTTTATCGTTTTCTTCTACGCTCAAGGGAGGATAAGGCTTGTGTTACTTATCTATAGAGGCTGCGTGTGGCCATCCACCAGTAAGTTCGAAACTGAACCTCGGTACTGTGTCACACCTGGCCAATCTGTTGAGGCCACAACCTAAGTGTCAATCTACATCTAGCAAACCTGAGAACTTCATCTTGAAAATCCAAGCGACAATGAAAAAGATGATGACGCTGATCATCTTTGTACTTTTCTTTCTTTATGTCGAGTTGATTTCACACAATAGCTAGCTTGAATTATTTTTCCACTATAAAGTGTAACTTCCAACAATAAATGATTTTTTTTTTCTTCTTACCTGTGCCATCCTCGCATCTTTTCATTGCCTTTTATTTATTTCGCCTTTTGCTCTTGCATATCACCATGTTGCGATTTCTATTGATGAAGCCAGGTTGAGATGCTCCTGGCTTTACCTGTTTTCATAATGGTGGTCGTTTTTGCAAGCTTGACAATATGTGTTGAGTTGGATAACTTAGGCTGGATAGTATGTCTAGGGATCTGTTGTAAGCTTGTAGAGGTAATTCGAACCTTTACTGAATATGGATGTTAGGTTCGGTGACCATTATTGAAGGCTCGGTTCGAAAACATGTTGTTGAGTTCGGAAACTTAGATTGAATGTCGGGTATATGGGCCTGTTGTTATGTTCGAATACTTAAATTGAATGTTAGGTCCGTGCATCTGTTGTTATGTTTGGAAACTTAGATCAAAATAATGGTTTGAAAACTTGTTGTTAAGTTAGGAAACTTAAATTAAATGCTTGGTTCAGAAACCTATGTTAAGTTCAAAAACTCAATTTTAATGCTAAGTTTGGAGACTTGGAATAAGTTCAAAAACATAATTCGAATGCTAGGTTAAGAGGCCTGTAGTAAGTTTAGAAACTTAATTTGAATGCTTGGTCCAGAGACCCGGCTCCTCCTCAAGGTCCTAGGATGTGGGTCGGTTTTGTTGGCTGAAACATGCTTGTAATGTCTGCAATATCCTTCTTTGCTTCTTTGTAAAGAGAGTACCTAGAGAAAAAACATGAGAATAGGCATAACACTTCTATCTCATTGATCTTCAAAAAGGGGGATGTTTGCGGGGTCCCACATGTTACATGGAAAGACAAGACTATTTGGGCATGCCAATCCCAACGTAAAGAGTAAAAGATAAGTAGGCTATAGAAGGGTGCCCACCCTTGTGGTGCACAAGTAATGTCACGCTCGATGCTTCCTCAAGTTATCAGCGTTCCATGGCCTAGGCAGTTTGTTACCCTAAAGGTCCTCCACCCCAAATGTTTAGGGTCTGTTTACCATAGAGATCCTACAGGGCCCTTTCCAGTCAAGAGTTAGCTTCCCTTGGTCCCTCCCAGGACCAGTGTTTTCAGTCTTTCTCTATGCAAGATCATTCAGGAGGACAGGTCTTGCCTTGGCCCTATCATGGTATCCCATGGCCATCCTTTGCTTGTGGATCTTCATTCTTAGCGAGGCATCCCCCCGGACCTCAGGCAATAAGGAATACTTCAACTTCTCATTGTTCCATTTCTCACTGATGTAGGATACGCGCGGCGAGGGTATTTTGAATTCTATGGGCAACACAGCTTCCGACCCATACACCAACATGAACGTGTTTCTTCCGTGGTTGTTTTTTCCATTGTTCTGATGTCCCATAGTACTTCGTACAATTTTTCTACCCATACCCCCTCACGTCATCCAGCTTCTTCTTAAGCGCGATTAGAATTATTTTTTTGGTTGATACTGCCTTCTATTTGACTGGGGCCGAGCCACTACAAAGAATTGGGCACAGGTTTCGAACTCATGTAAGAACTCAACCACCTTCTGTGTGTTTAACTATCTACCATTATCGAATGTTATTCCCAAGGGAGCGTCAAACTACTATGTGAAGCTCTCCCTAATGAACCCTGCCGGGTTTTTCTCTTCTTCTTCCCATGCATATATATGAGCTCTCTCTCTTCAGTGGAAGTGAGACATCAACAATTCCCCTAGTTACGTTAGTGGGCGAAAGTTGATCGCTTTCTTCTACGCTTGAGGGGGGGATAAGGCTTGTATTATTTTTGTAGAGGTTGCGTGTGGCCATCCACCAATAAATTGGAAACCAAACCCCGGTACTGTGTCACCCTAGGCCAATCCGTTGAGGCCATAACCTAAGTGTCAATCTGCGACTAGCAAATCTGAGAACTTTATCCTGACAATCCTAGCGACACTGAAGATGATGAGGCTGATCATCTTTGTACTTTTTGTTCTTTATGTCGAGTCGATTTCATGCAATAGATAGATGAAAATATTTTTCCTATGTAAAGTGTAACTTCCAGCAATAAAGGAAATTATATTTCTTCTTGCCTATGCCATCTTCGCATCTTTACATTGCCTATTGTTCAATTCACCTCTGCTCTTGCATATCGCCATGTTGCAATTTCTATCGAAGAAGCCAAGTTTGAGATACTCATGGCTTTACGTGTTTTGCATAATCGTGGTCTTTTTTGCAAGCTTGATGACATGTGTTGAGTTTGGTAACCTAGGCTGCATAGTACGTCTGGGTATCTGTTGTAAGTTTGTTTAGTTAGTTCGAACCTTTAGAATATGAATGTTAGGTTTGGGAACATTTATAGAAGGCTTGGTTGGAAAACATGTTGCTAAGTTCAGAAACTTAAATTGAATGTCGGGTATAGGGGCCTGTTGTTAAGTTTGAATACTTAAATTCAATGCTGGGTCCGGGCACCTATTGTTATGTTTGAAAACTTAGATCAAATGCTAGGTTCAGAAACCTCATGTTAACTTAGGAAACTTATTGAATGCTTGGTTCGGAAAATTATGTCAATTTTGAAAACTCAATTTTAATGCTAAATCTGGGGACCTGTAATAAGTTCGGAATCATAACTCGAATGCTAGGCTTGGAAACCTGTAGTAAGTTCTAAAAATTTTGAATGATGGGTCCGAACTCCTCCACGTCCTAGGATGTGGGTTGGTTTTGTTGGCTGAAACATGCTTGTGATGACCGCAAAAGCCATCTTTGCTTTTTTTTTAAAGAGAGTAACATGAAGAGAGCGAAAACATGATAATAGGCATAACACTTCTATCTCATTGATCTTCAAAAAGGGGATGTTTGCGGGGTCCCACCTGTTACATGGAAAGGACGAGACTATTTGGGAGTGCCCAACCCAGCGTAAAGAGTAAAAGATAAGTACGATATTGAAGGGTGCCCAACCTAGTGGTGCTCAAGTATTGGCAGACTCGATCTTCATCAAGTTATCAACGACATTCCATGGCCTAGGAAGCTTGTTACCCTAAAGGTCCTCCAGCTCAACTATCTAGGGTCTGTTTACCCTAGAGATCCTATAGGGCCCTTCTTAATCAGGAGTTAACTTCCCTTGGTCCCTCCCATGACTAGTGCTTTCAGTCTTTCTCAGTACAAAATCATTCAGGAGTATAGGTCTTTCCTTCGCCCTGATTTAGTATCCCTTCGCCATCCTTTGCTTGTAGATCTCCATTCTTAGCAAGTCATTCCCCCATATCCCAGGCAACAAGGAATACTTCAATTTCTAAGTGTTCCTTTTCTCACTGATGTAGGATACACGCAGTGTGGGTATTTTGAATTCTATGGGCAACAAGCTTCCGACCAATACACCAACATGAATGATGTTTCTCCCGTGGTTATTTTTTTCGTTGTTCTAATGTCCCACATTACTTCGTACAACTTTTGTACCCATAGCCCCTTCGCGTCATCCAGCTTCTTCTTAAGTGCGATTATAATTATTTTGTTCGTTGATTCTGCCTGTCCATTTGACTGGGGTCGAGCCACTACCATGATTTGGGCGTCGGTTCAGAACTCTGCTAAGAACTCAACCACCTTCGTTCTGTTGAACTATCTCCCATTATCTACTATTATTCCCCGGGGAGCGTTGAACTAGTATATGATGCTCTCCCTAATGAACTTTCTCACTTTAGCTTCCGTGATCTTCCTAAGTGGTTTCGCCTCCACCAACTTTCGTGAAATAATCCACATCCATGATCGGGAACTTGATTTGGCCAGGAGCTTTGGGATATGGCCCCAAGATATACATTCCCCAAAGGTTAAAGGGACGGGGCTCCAATATGGGAGGCATTTATGTGGTTGGGAATCTTGGGATGGTTGCATGGATCTGGCATTTCACACCTAGAAACTAGGTCTATTGCGTCCCCTTGCATCGTTGGCCATTAGTACTCGATTCTCAGGGATCGATGGGCCAGAGACCTTCCGGTCCATGTGTGACTCACATGACTCTTCATGGAGATCATTTAGAATTGTTTCCCCGATGTGAGGCGGACACACCTTAGGAGGGGAATGTTGAACGTGCGCTTGTACAAAATTCCTTCTCGATAAACAAACCACTTAGAACGAGATTGAACTTGCTTTTTGTAGGGGCCACGACCCTCCAGCTAGAAACAATATGGTGGAAGTTGAAGGCGCCCGTCGCCCCACGAAAATTGGTGCATGTTTTTGGGGGTTAAAAGTTATGTTTTCGTATTTTGCTAAATGACACAATTTGGGTGTTTTGGAGTTGCCACTTTGTTTTTAGAAAAACAAAGAGACCGTCATTTGACTCCTCAATCTTACGACCAAACCCTAAGTTCGGGGGCGATGGTACGAATCGGAAGTGGAATGCATCCAATTTGTCCGATTTTACAACGGCCACTACTTGTGATAAAGAATTCTACGTAAGTTGATTTGGTTCCATTCAAAGCGTATTTAACCTAAATGTTGATCTATGTCATTTGTCATCCATTTTTCATTTAGGTTATCTCTTTTAAAACATGCATCCATTTAATCCATAATCAAAGGAGAAAATAAAGCCAAAATATGTCAATGGGAGTGGTGTTACCGAATGGGCAACCAAGGTCCAACATATATA
>ONZA01013843.1:1006-11819 GCA_900322205.1 Kewa caespitosa | reverse complement strand
GACTGAAATGAATAAATGATCAAATTCCATTTTCGTGTATCCTTACCTTTTTACCAATCGGAACTCCATTTTGGTCAACTGCATGTTCCAACAACCACAAGAGATTAGGACGTTATAGATTAAAGATTATATGAAACAGAAAAAAGAAGTGATATGTTGGGTCTTTGATATGGAACCTTTGAGATCAGCATATTGGAAATCAAGATGGGATTTGTGAGAGTCAGAAGGGTCAATGGGAAGAGCACTAGTAAATCTTGAGGTGTAATAGTTGATGCCAATGAAGTCAAAGGCCCCTTTAACCAGTTTCTTTTCCTCATCCGTGAACTTTGGAAGTGCATCTTTCACTAAAGCTTTCATCAGAAATGGATAATCTCCATGCACTAGTGGATCCATATACCTATACAAAGAGTTTTAGTTAGTTCACTAATTTATTTGGAATTTATTTGGACCAGACTAAATAGAATATGACATATGATATTGGATTATACTCATTGATGCTATCTATTAAACGAATTACATTCATATAATTTTATAAAAACAAATATGAACCAGGGAACGTCGAATATAAAAACACTAAGGTTGGATCCTTTGGGACTTGTTGAATGTTCAATATATCCAATGCATTTTGATTCAGCACCAAACTTGATAGTGTTTAGCTCCCTAATGTGATTAAGACATTTCAAACGTCCTCAAAGTTTGATGAATTATGACAATTAAATGTCAAATGAGGAAAAAAAAGGTTTGTCAAATGCTCGCAAGTCCAATCCATTCCAAAAGAAACGGGCCTAGCTGTTACACAATTTAGTAGAATCATGACCACAAATTTGCCATGTCTCGATTCTTGTAGCTCAGAAGATCATGATGCATATATATGTAGCATTGAAATTTTCGCATGACAAAGTAGGAAGAAAAGTTTAATTACCAGCCAAGGTTAAATTCCACTGCCCTTTGAGCTGCATGAATATCATTTCGACTTTGTGAATGGGGCTCAAACCATTGGCTTGCTAGAGAAAGTCCAATTTCTCCACGTTGTGTCGGCTGAGAAATGATCGTATATATTTCTTAGAGTTGACATAATATAAATACAAGAAACATGCTTAGAAGAATATAAGTATCCATAAATGCTGGATCTTGGTAACTGTTAGGAATATCAAATGTAATTTATATTCTATGCTTTGGTTGTTAATTCTGGTGGTTAGGTTGTTAGCAAGTTTGTTACAGAAGCTGTTACAACAAACAAACTTTCCCGCATTCTTTCTTCTTGCTTTGTATATATACCACTTGTAAGAACAAGTCTGATTCATTCATTCAGACACTAAATGAGAGAGCTTTACACTTTCCCTCAACTCAATCATTTCTTCTCTACAAGTTTCTCTTTCTAGCTCAAGTAACATGGTATCAGATGCTAGGTTGTTATTGTGAGAAACTTTTCGCTTTTGATTACATTGATCAAGAGTTGAAACCTCGAATTTCTTCAAATCTTTTCTTCTTCTTTTTCGATTGATTCACATTGTTTCATGATCAATCAAGCTATACATTCAATACTTTCTGATTCTTTTCCTTTTCGATCATTTGTGTTGTTTTCTCAAATGCTCTAGCTATAATCTGAAGAATTCAAGGATTAAATTTCATTTTTCAGTTCTTAGTTTTGATCATTCTTTGATCCTTAAAGTGTTTGATTCTTTGTTTTCAGTGAACTTTTCTGTATTATGCTGAGAAATGGTTACAGATAGTTCTTCAACTAATGTTAATTCGCAGCATGATACTCATTCAGATTCACTCTATATCGCTTCATCAGATCATCCTAGTATGTTGCTTGTTTCTAAGCCTTTTGATGGTGCTGGATTTGTTTCTTAGAAGAAATCTATGAAGATTGCTTTGTCTGCTAAGAATAAGCTTGATTTTTTCACTGGTGCACGCGATACAAAGACCTCTTAGAACTGATCCTACTTTTGGTAAATGGCAACGTTGCAATGATATGGTTACGGCTTGGATTCTCAATGTCTTGAGCCCTGAGATTGCTGATAGTGTATTATATTCTAATTCAGCATGTTGCATTTGATCAGAATTGATAGTGTGTTTTGGTTAGGCTAGTGGAGCCAAATTATATGAGGTTCAAAAGGCAATTTATACTACTACATATGGTGCTAGTGATGTGGCTGTCACTACACTAAATTGAAGAAGTATTGGGATGAATTGAGGGATTTGACTTCTTTACCAGTCTGTTCTTGTGGTGCATCTTCTGCTTTAGCCAAATATGAGGAGCATCGAAAACTTAATGGGGCTCAATGCTGATTATCATGTTTCAAGGAGTAACATTCTTATGATGAATCATCTACCTAGAGTCAGTGTTGCTTATAAATTGATTGAGCAAGATGAAAAGCTAAGAGAAATTCATGCTTCTGGACAATTTCTTTCAGACTGTGTTGCAATGAATGTGAGTGATCATTTTGGTATTTCTCATGGTATTTCTTATGGTTACAAAGGCAAGAATGATAGCAAGCGCAATCTGCTCTGCTCTTATTGCAAGAAACCTGGTCATTTAGTTGGCAAGTGTTACAGACTCAATGGATTTCCTAAGGATTTCAAGTTTACTAAGGGTAAAAGATTTGTTGCTGATGTGCTGTAAGATAATTCTTCTAGTGACAACACTTTTACCCCAGTTCTTTAACTAAGCAGTTTCTATCTGTTCCTCATCCTCAACTTCCTGGATTTTCTATCGAACAATCCACTCAGCTTCTTGCTTTACCCAGTCAACTCAATGGCAACACTCACAATACTGCTGTTGCTAATGTTGTTCATCATGATCCTCAATCACTTGCTGGAGGTTCTTCTTCTCAAGGATGTTCTGCTGCCTCTTTTGCTGGTAACATTTTCTCTAATTCTCATACAACTACTGGTTTATGCATGTGTGCATATTGATCAACTTTTGCCAATAGCACATGGATCCTAGATTCAGGTGCAAGTGATCATATGTGCTTTGATAAAAATTTGTTTAGTCAAACACATACTCTCCATACTCCATATCAAATAACTCTTCCTAATGGTCATAGTCTCCATGTCACTTTTACAGGAACTATTGACCTGTTTCCTGATATTTCTCTTCGAAATGTCTTGTTTGTTCCACAATTCAAATTCAATCTTATCTCTGTTGGAAAGCTTTGTAGTCAACTTGATTGCAAACTGACCTACACTTCCACTTCATGTATTTTGCAGGAAGGGGCAGTGATAATTGGTGAAGCTCAAGGTGGACTCTATCTTTTGAGATCTGCTGCTCAACATCATTCTTCTATTTCTCAGCATGTTCCTATCTCTAAACCTTCACCTGTCTCTAACAATCTTGGTCTTGCTTGTAATATAAATAATGCAATGTTGTGGCACAATAGACTTGGCCATTTACCTCTTTACAAGCTCAAAACTTTGCCTCTAATTCGTAATACTGATCATGTTCATAATTTTGATCTTTGTTCTGTTTGTCCTAAAGCTAGACAACACTTTGCCTTTTCTTTCCAGTACCTCTCATACTACTAAACCTTTTTCTCTCATTCATGTGGACGTCTAGGGTCCTTATCATGCATCTACCTATGATCATCATAAATACTTTCTTACTATTGTTGATGACTACACTAGAGCTACTTGGACTCATCTCCTATGTACCAAGAGCAATGCCTTTTCTGTTATCAAAGGTTTTTGTTCCATGATCCAAACTCAATTCCAAACCCAAATACAAATCCTCAGGTTTGATAATGCTCTAGAACTTGGCAAGCTAAGAGCAATGAAGGAAAGTCAATTTTTCTTTCTCAAGGTATTTTACACCAAACCAGCCTTGCTGCAACACCTCAACAAAATGGTGTTGTTAAGAGAAAACAGACACTTACTTGAGACAACAAGAGCTCTTTACTTTCAATCTCATCTTCCTATTCAGTTTTAGGGAGATTGTATCTTGACAGCCACCTATCTCATAAATAGATTCCCTACCAAACATCTTAAGGGCAAGACACCTTATGAAGTTCTTTACAATGCCTTACCTTCATATAATTATCTCAGAATCTTTGGATGCTTGTGTTTTGCTTCCGCCCCAAAGAAAGGAAGAGACCAGTTTCAACCAAGAGCTTCTTCATGTGTCTTTATAGGTTATGCATTCAATCAAAAGGCCTACAAATTATACAACCTGGATACTAATAAGATCATCCTTTCAAGGGATGTTATCTTTCATGAAACAGTCTTTCCATACAACCTTTCTCCACAAAATTCTTCTCCCATTTTTCCCTTATTTCATGATCATCTTACTTACATTGATGATAAGCCACCTTCACACATACCTTTATCTCATCCAGTTCCTGATCCTGTTGTTTCACCTTCTCACATATCTACTTCTGAGTCAGTACCTGATCCAACTTCATCTTCTTCTTCAGTTCCCTCTTCTTCTCATTCTCACCACTCTCCTCTTCCTAGAACTCCATCAAATGACCTCTCTTCTTTTTCCACTTCTCATTCATCTTCTCCTAGACCCTAGTCCACTTCCACTCCTCCTACTCCTCCTCAACTTGTTACCAGACAGTCAACAAGGAATCACAAACCTCCTGCCTACCTTCAAGATTATTTGTGTTCAACCTTGCCTACTTCTTCTCAGTCTCATTCTTTCACATGTTTTCACACTCTCACTTCTTTAAACACTCTCTCATTTTTGTTTTTCATCACTTGCAATAGAAAGTCAGGCATTGTTGAGAAATATTGATCACATATAGGAACCTGTTTGTTATGAGGAAGCTGTCCTTTTACCAACTTGGCAGGATGCTATGCAAAAAGAATTTCAGGCTTTAGAAGCTAATAAAACCTGGATTGTTACTGCTCTTCCACAGGGTAAAAAGCCTATTAGCTCTAAGTGGATTTATAAAATTAAGTTGCATTCAGATGGCACTTTAGAGAGGTGCAAAGCTGGACTGGTTATTAAAGGTTGTACTCAAAAAGAGGGAATTGACTACACTGAAACATATTCTCCAGTGGTTAAGATCACTACTATAGGAGCCCTAATTGCTATTGCTGTTAAGATGCAATGGTCTATGTTTCAATTAGATGTGAATAATGCCCTTTTACATGGTGATTTGGATGAGGAAATCTACATGAAACCCCCTAAAGGCTTGGTTGTTAGTTCTAGTCAAGTTTGTTTGCTCAAGAAGGCTTTATATGGTCTCAAACAAGCTTCTTGACAGTGGTATGCAAAGTTATCTTCTTGTCTCAAGACTATGGGATATTCTAATTCCAAAAATAATTACTCACTCTTCTACAAAACCATGGGCTCTTCTGTTGTGTTTTTAGCTGTTTATGTGGATGACATTTTGTTGACTGGCAATCATATTGATGAGATGACCAAGCTCAAAGCTTATTTGGACCAACAGTTCAGGATTAAAGATTGGTTCCTTACACTATTTTCTTGGGTTAGAAATCCTATATCAGCAACAAGGAGTTATTGTAACTCGGAAGAAATTCACTAAAGATCTTCTTCAGGCCTTTGATTACTCTACATGTTCTTCAGCAGTGTCTCCTTTGGATTTGAACCTTAAATTGAAGTCAGATCAAGGTCTTCCTCTCTCTCTGATCCTACTACATACACGAAGTTAGTAGGCAAGCTCAATTTCCTCACAAACACTAGGCCTGACATATGCTTTAGTGTTCAGCATCTCAGTCGGGTTCTTCAAGATCCCAGGGAACCTCATATGCAAGCCTTTTGTAACTTCACACTCTTAAATATCTTGAGTGTAGTTCTTGTCATGGTTTATTCTTCAACAAATCATCTGATTTATCTCTCCACGCCTTTTGTAACTCTGGGCCTCTTGTCCCCAGTCCACACGATCTATAAGTGGATATTTCATTCTCTTTGGTGGTAGTCCTGTCTCTTGGAAGTCTAAAAAGCAACCCACTGTTGCCCTTTCTTCAGCTGAAGCTGAGTACATAAGCTTGAGAAGAGTAACTGCTGAACTTGCATGGCTCACTAGGCTCTTATATGAGTTTACAGTTCCTGACTTACTTCCTGTACCTATTAAATGTGACAGTATGGCTGTCATATACATTGCTAAGAATCCAGTCTTTTATGAACGGACCAAGCACATCGAACTGGATTGTCACTTTGTTCGAGAAAAGTTACAAGAAGGCTTGATTTCCCTGGTCTATGTCCATACTACGGCTCAGCTGATATATGACCAAAGCTCTTCCTGGCAAGCAACATCATCATCTTCTGTCCAAGTTGGGCCTTTCACAGCCTCCAACTTGAGGGGGGTGTTAGGAATATCAAATGTAATTTATATTCTATGCTTTGGTTGTTAGTTTTGGTGGTTAGGCTGTTAGCAAGTTTGTTACATAAGCTGTAACAACAAACAAACTTTCCCGCCTTCTTTCTTCTTGCTTTGTATCTATACCACTTGTAAGAACAAGTCTGATTCATTCATTCAGACAGTAAATGAGAGAGCTCTACACTTTCTGGTACCATTTGGAAGTTCATAAAAAATTAACTAGAATAATGGCAAATTGAGGAATTAGAGGTACCTTGCTAGGCTTCCCTAGGCTATTATTAGAGGTACTATCAAAAATCTATATAATCTTGGTACTTCTAATAGTTGTCGGAAAAATGCAACAAGTAAAGGCAAAGCAAAAGGTATACCTGGTATTTTTCCTTGTACAGCTTAGCAGCAGAGGAATGAGCTAAAATGATGTGATGGGTGGCCAAAAATGGATCCCTAACCGGATCGGGTTTCGGGTTTATGCTTCCAATTTTGAATCCAAATTGTCCCCAAACTTGTGGCTCATTGATGGTATTCCAGTACTTGACCCTATCCCCAAATGTCTTGAAACACAGATCCGCATAGTTCTTGAAGTCCTCACTGATGTGTTTTCATATAGGTTTCATTGTTAATACAATACTGTCGATCATGGCTAAAAATTCAAGGTGAAAGCCGTTATTTTGAATGAAAGTTCTTACACGATGCGACGGTTCATGAACCCATCGTATTCATCTTGCAACACTTTCGGTATGTCGAAGTGGAACAACGTCACGAATGGAGTTATACCTTCATACAATTTATAAGTACATTATTAAAGTGCAAAAGGTTGGGAAAGCGCTTAAGTTTCATAGTAGAAGAATAAGAATTGACAATGCACCTAGTTAAAATATTCATAGACCTCAAAATTTCAGCAGGCAAGAAAATATAAACACAAACGAAGGAAAACAGAAAGAATACAGACAGGAACCACACCATTTTTCACTAGTTCGTTGATGAGATTGTTGTAAAAGTCTAGACCTTGCTGATTTATGCCTCCTTTTATAGTTCCCTCTGCATGGCGAAAATCATGAAATGTTAGAGGTCTTTTGCAATATCATACCCTATGCAAAATAGTTAATCCATCCAATGTTCCGTTTTTGGAAAAATTCGATTAATTTGATTTTACTCTTTTGGAGAGCAAATTACGTACTTGGTAGGATTCTAGGCCAAGCAATGGAAAATCGGTAGGCATTAACCCCCAGCTCTTTGAGACATTGTACGTCCTCCTGCACAACAAAGTTGAACAGTTAGTACAATTGAAGTTACTGCAGAACGATGTAAACATATATACCTCAATACCTGTTACTCCTTGGACATGTTTTTTCCACTTATTTTCACCTTAGTTCACATCCGTTCAGTTTATGTCTGTATATGTTCTCTTAAAACCTGACATAATGTTATTCGTTCAACTTATTTTCATATAGAACAACACATTCCTCTTACAATGTGTTTTTTTTTTCAAGGGTACCTCTATTACAACTCTAACACCAAAATAATTTTGCTAAATCGCCCTGTTTTTCCTACTCCGTAAGTTGAAGATAATAAGTTGTTTACATGTACATCATTGGATGAATTGGAGACAGAATAAAGATGCTACCTCAGGTCATGACCCTAAACATGATACTTGAATCACGATGGATCACTAATATAAGCAGACTATTGGGCAGAATATTATCTTGCATATATTATGGTAGTATAATGTGTATATACTTCCTTGTATAGTTGGGAGTTTCCTAGTTAGTGTTTGTTTCCTAATAGGACTCTAACTTCTTGTATATATATAATATATTGGCTCATACTGATGGAATAAACACAAGCCTTCAGAGTCCAAAACTCTACATGGTTAGAGACAAGCTTCAGGAAGGAGTTACTGCTACATCATATGTCAGGTCTTCGGAACAACTTGCAGATATATTCACCAAGGCCTTGGACTACCGACAGTTCTCTTTTCTCCTTCTCAAGTTGGGCGTTTGTGATCTGCACCCTCCAACTTGAGGGGGAGTATTGGGCAGAATATTATCTTGCATATATTATGGTAGTATAGTGTGTATATACTTCCTTGTATAGTTAGGAGTTTCCTAGTAAGTGTTTGTTTCCTAATAGGACTCTAACTTCTTGTATATATATTGGCTCATACGGATGGAACAAACTCAAGCCTTCAGAGTCCAAAACTCTACACGGACCACGAGAAGTCACGCATATTAATAAACGTCGGATTTGCATAGAAAATTGTGATAATTAATATTCTTTGTAGACAATTATTTATCCAGAAACTATACTGTAAAACGATTATATAGTACAACAAGAGTAAATTAAACAATGTGTCTATAGTACACCTAGGTGTACGGTGAGTATTATGCACCCAATTGCGTATGATCAAGCGCGATTCGTGAGTCCTTTACCGTTGTGTTTATAACATTGACGTTACCATGCTTCTCAATCCTTTTCTCTGGGCCACCTGTCCAATGCATGGTAACCCACAATCCAATTGCCTTTTAACCCAAGATCGATCCTCTCTTCTTCTTCTTTTTTTTTTCTTTTTCTTTTTTCCCCTACATCCCAATCAATCGAGGTTCCAGCTTTATTTTTTTAATTTTCATTTGTCTTTTTCCTAATTTTTGTCCATTTAGCTTACTTAGTTTAAGAGTAGATATTTGTTTTGTTTTAAAATAATTAAGGAGTTCCCTTTTTAATAATCTCACTTTAATATATATTGCTTAATTTTAAACATATAATGATTCAAACATAGCTATATATCTTAAATGTATTACCATTTTCAAAATTAGAAGTTTTGTCATTATTTACAAATTCTTCAAACTATAGGTTAAGAAAGGATAGGGACTGGTTATACACCTGGAACAAGATAACCCCGCTATCGACTACTCAACTCGCGAAGAAAGAGAACGATTGAAATCTAACATTGGTTGTCTTGACCAAAAATGGACTGCCAAGCGGATAGTGCCTCCAAACCCTCAAACATTGCCCAAGTTAACTTTATATATAATAGTCACATAATCAGTTACATAAAGCGAGGTTCATTAACTCTAACTATCAGATTCATCCAAAAATTATTCTCAGGTTCACTAAATTTAATTGCCAAATTCATGAAATATGATGGTTAGGTTCACTAACTCAACCTCAAGTTCATTAAATATTATTATCATCTCAAAAAAAATATTTATAAGGTTCACTAACTTTAATCGCATGTTTCATCAAATATGATCATTAGATTAACCAAATTAAGTCATCAGGTTCATTGGATGTAATTGTTCAATTCGTGAAAAATAAACACAGGTTCATCACTCGTATATAATTAGGTTCAAATCTACAAGTTCGTCACTTATGTATATATATAGTCGAATTTAAATAAATATGATTCATTGCTTGTCAAGTTCATCAAATATAATACTTGCGTCTCAGGTTCATCACTTGCATACAACTAATTTTATTAAGTGTAATGGTTAATTTCATCAATTGAAACGTAAAGTACATCAAATGTTTTCACAAATTCATCAAATTTAAATCTAGGTTCATAAGTCAAATTCAAGTCATATTCCCAATTTATCTTTCACTAATCCCTACAAGTCAATAACAAAATATGTCCACTCCATTAAAGAAAAATGAAAATAACAAATGTCTTAAAGTGAATCCAAATACAGGGAGGAGAGAGAGAACATAAAAGAATATAATTAGATTAGTCTTCTTCCAACCCCATCTCAAATTGATACAACAAATGGAAAATATAGCCACACTTTGCATTTGGTGCCATTACTACATATTTAAAGAGAGAGAAAGGTGTGAAAGGAGAAATTGAAGAGAGAGAAAATAGAATGAGTGTTGAAGTGTTGGACCGTTGGACTATTGGTGACAGGATAGGAAGGGAAATAAATATGGAGATGTTCATTTAAATGACAAAGGGACCCTTATTTGTAATCAATGGGTCATGAGTGGTTGTACAAAGCTATGTACACTATGGTGTACGACAGAATTTGTGAAATTAAAGGTGAGGAGTCATCTCTCTAATTCACAAAATACTATGTTGTATTTTATACAAAATGTTATCTATTAATCTATACTAAAGGAGCTATCAGAGAGAGAAAAAATTAATTTTTCCTAAATCCATGTGGACCAATAGAAAAATTTTTCTCTCCTATGTGGACCAATTGAAAGTGCTAAAACCAATATAGTTCCATGTGTAATTAATCTGGACCACCTTCCACATTTCTTATGCCACATCATACAGCAAACAAAAAAAAAAATGATTCGGTTGGCACAATATTAGGCAGAATATCTCTACTTTTTTTGCAACTGTAAATAATTTGAGTAACTATTATAAAACGAAAGATTGTGGTTCACAAATTTTAGCAATTTTCAAAAAAAATTTAAAAGAAGATAACAACAATATGTCATACTTTCCTTGAGAAAGTGGTGCCACTTGTGGAAGCTGCCAAACAAATGTGTTATAATATTGGAAACTAAGTACACATATCCTCTAA
>ONZA01013836.1:38711-52487 GCA_900322205.1 Kewa caespitosa | reverse complement strand
TAAAAAATGAAGGGAAACATATGTAAATGGAAGAAAAATAAAAATAAAATATATGTCTAAAATTATAGAAAATAATATTAAATTATTATTTTCTCTAATTTTTGGACATAAATAGAAAAAAATTGAAAATAAATGGGACAAAATGTAGCAAAATCACAATTCCCCTCCTAAGGAGTGCCTTAGGAGGGGAGGACCCTTGAGAGTCTACCTTTGGTCGGGATGGTCATCGAAATTTGTTACACGCGAAATTTTGTGTGACTGTTTTGTGTTTAAAGGGGTTTTTTGTGTTTTTGTACTTCGGAAATTTATGAAAAATAATCACAAAAATGCCTAACCTTGGAGAAAGGATGCTTCTGGTTGCAGGGAGTATTTTAGCAGTGGTTTATGTTGTAAATGTTGTTGTATTTCTTATGGTTAATGCATGAGTGTATATAGGAGTTAAAAATGTATTGCACCTTGGCTCAGCGAATATGGATAAATTCGCTAGGGTACAAGGCGACTTTGCCTATAATCAATCAGCACTCAGTGAATATGATGCTATTCGTTCGAAGTTGAACCATGCATCTAGGTTGAAACGATCAGGGCAAGCTCAACAGACAGCGATATGAGAGAAATTCGCTGCATGGCCCAACGATCATGATGCTCACTACTGGTAGCCTAGCGATTTTGATGGTAATCGTTGGGTGGGCAGTGATTATGATTATAATCATTGACTCTTGATTTCTCTCTTCCGTTACATTTTTGGCTTTCCTTGGTCGGGAATCCTAGGGGAAACATCTAGAAGCTTCAAGGGGGAGGTGAAATGACCATTTTGCCATTTGACTTCAATTGACTTTGGATTTTTTCAGGATTTTATTATTCCGCGTTTTAAAAATATCTGGGAGCAGTACCGTAGACTATTTATCATCATAGGGTCATTTAGGGGACACTCTTTTGGTGTCAACAGAAGCCCCGACTTTGGCCGAGGCGTCGAGCGGCGAAGGTCAAAGTATGTCTTTTTGCAAGTGTATAGTTCACTTTGCTTACTAAATGGGTAGCTAAAAACCTATGACTAGGGGTATAGGCCCTTTAATCCTTCTTGAAGGATGATACCAGCTTTTAATGACGTCTTGTGTCAAGATAAAGTGAAACAAGAGTTTATCGACATCTTGGGGTCGAGAAATGTGTTTGTGGGAGTTTATCGATGTCCTCGGGTCAGAAATGGAATGGAAGGAGTTTATCGAAGTCCTGCGGTCGAAAATGGAATTGAAGGACTTCATTGACATCCTGGGGTCGAAAACGTGTTTGAAATGATTTCGAAGGAGTTTATTGACATCTGGGGTTGAAAATGTGTTTGAAGGACTTTATCAACGTGCTGGGGTTGGAAAATGGATTTGAAGGAGGAGTTTATCAATGTCCTGGGGTTGGAAAATGAATTTTGAAGGAGGATTTTATCGACATCCTAGGGTCGGAAATGAATTTGAAGGATATATGGGTATTTATTGACTACCCGAGTCAGAAAAAATATGAATTTTGGCATTTATTGACTACCCATGATGGTCATAGGACCCATTGATGGCGGGGACGATGAGGACGAGGCCCAGGTGGCACCGATTCACCAAGCATTTCAGGGTAGGCCTGTGGGTGCCCCGAAGTACAAGCGGAAAAAGGTCGGAGAGGAACTCTTAGCCGGAGACTAGTTCGTCTTGCGCGAATGGCAACCGGAGCAAGAGTGGAATCCTTCAGTGCTGTTGCTTAACCCTATTGAGCACTTGTCTTACTGTGCGAGGAAAAAAGCGGTAAGCTCCGAAGCTGTACGCTTTGTATTTTCGTAACATTCATGTACTTCGATTGATTTTTTATGTGTATGTGTGTATATGATGGACTTGGGACGCAATTCAGGATATAAATGTGTTATATAGATGTAGGTTGGTGATGAAATGGGTGTTTGTATGTGTGAATTTTACGAATTCATGCATTTTTGAGTCACGCACATCAAGTGTTTGACGAAATGCCCCTTAGAGTTTTCATCCATTTCTTGTTAGAAAATGCACTTGTTATGCTTCATATTACGTTTGTCTTTCCATAAAACATTAAAATGAACCCATTAGCTCATGTTTTATCGTCTTAGAACATGTTTCATGTCATGTATGTTTTGTTTCGTTCGGTAAAATGCCGAAATGTTCGTCGTTTGTATGCATAGGTGTATTTGCGTATTGCCCATGATTTCCTCGAGCGATTTTTGTTGATTGTATTGTGTACATAATCGTCTCATAGAAGGAGAAGGTGCACTTGAGAGGTTACGGTGGTATAGGCGAGGTGATCGCCACATACCGTGCTCTCGTTAAGGATCTTAGCGGCGACTTTATTGTCCGCTTTAAGGAGACCAGGTTTGGCCCTCTATTTAGTTCACTTCACGGTTGCGATTATGTGAACTGTACGGTTGTATAAGCTCTCGTCGAGCACTTCTAGGATACAACCGGCACTTTCCACCTCCCGATGGGCGAGATGACGATTACACTATTGGAGTTCGGGTTGATTAGTGGTGTAGGCTTCGTAGGCAAGCCTCTTCCTTTCGACAGTTCCTTCTACCGTGAGTGGGAGAGACTGATGGACATGTTTGGGTCGGACTTCGTGCAGCTCACGACCCCTAACGACGGAGTGGTTCCTTACTCGATCTGTAGAGATGTTCTTTACAGACCATCTCGATGATATGACTCTGGATCAGATAGCACGGGTGTTTGTTGCCTACCTCTTGGCTTGCACCCTGTTTGCAGACTAGGGTAGCCGTGTCTACTTTTCTTACCTCCCTGCCCTCAAGGATTTTGGAAGGATCAGTGTTTATAACTGGGGGGCACTGGCTATGAGACTCTGATGAAGTACTTGAGACACGGATGTCGTCAAATGAAGAACAAGGACATTCTTCTTGGTGGCTTTAGGAAGGTGATCAAGGTAATGCCTCTTGTAGCCTTCATTTGCCTTATATTTGTCTACATTTTGAGTTACTAACTCTCTTCTAATATGCAGATGTGGTATATGAGCATTTTTTGGTCTTCGGGCCTCGAAGCGACGAGCCCTGAGCTTTTCCAATCTTAGCTCGTTGGCCGTCAACTTATCGTACTGCGCCCAGAGAGCTTCCTCTTCCGAAGCAATGACGAATGCTAAACAAGTTCGCCGCTCTTCAGGTAGACATGGATTGCATGTATTTTTCTTTTTGATTTGTGTATTATGTAATTTATATTTGATCTAACGTTTTCTTTTGCGGCTTTCCAGGTCTTGTACACCCCTTGGTTAGATGTGACCGGTGTACCCGCTAAGGTACGTCATGCGATTTAGGAGTACGATCTGAAGAGGATCCTGTTCGAGGGCACTTTCAGTCACATGTGGTTTCTCGGCGAGCGAGTGACTCGGCAGACCATTGGGAGGTTTGTGGTCCCTCAGGATCCACTGAACTCCGTCTTCTACCTTGATTGCCTTTCTATGAGGGAGTTCCGGGCAGCTACGCAAGGTGTTGAGTTCTCGTACTTCATCCAGCAGCTGGGTGATGACGACCCGGCCCTTGCTTACCAGGCGTTCTGCAATGAGCGTCTGATGTTGGCCACTCTTCTTTTCGCTGAGGTAAGCCTTCCGCTATGCCTCCTTGCCTTTGACTTTATTCGTGTTTGATGAACTCTAATGGAGTTTCTTGTGCCGACTCTGTCTATCAGTCATGAGGACGAGTTGGGTACTCATATCATACTGGAGGTCACGAACGTACAGGATGACGAGTGTGAGTACCTTCCCCTGCCTAAGGGGAATCGCGGTGTATGCATGCGAAATTTGCTCTTTTATAATTTCAGTGGTTGCATTTCACTAACAGTTGTCTTTTGTTTGACCTTGCAAATGAACCCGGAGGAGACCAAGGTGACCCTGAAGGTCGTCTCCGCATGATGAAGCACATCCGGCGGCTCTTCATTTTGAGCTCCGTTTCTCGTACTCAGGCGAGAAAGGTATATTCACAGGCTCTTCCTTTTTATTTTTGCCAACATTATGCTCTCTTGTGGCTGATCTTACCGATTCATCCTTGCAGGGGGTCGTCTAGCTTCAGCAAGTGCCACCGCTGAAGGCATTGAGGCCTCAAGCGGGCCGGCCGCATCACAGAAGTGGTCGTGCCTCTCATGCTCAGGGTTCGAGCCGTTCGGCCCATACGGCCGAGAGTCCTAGGAGCGGTTCTCGCCGGCGACCCCGGACACAGGAGTAGGTAAGGGATCGAGAGTTCGCAGGTGGCCACAATGTGGAATCTCCTATCATTCCCACCAGCCAACAGGTGGCAGACCTGAATGACATCTTGAATATGGAGCAGGGTCACACCCAGGCAGGGCCTTCCCGCAAGAGGCGTGCCGGGTTGGCGCCCCTTGGTAACGATTAGTAGGTCGTTCCATGTAGATAGTGATTTTTTGAAGGTCTCTTGAACTCTCTTTTTTTGTTGGTAAATAAGTTTTATTATTAATGAAATTTTATTTTTCAAAAATGGTTTGTCATGCACATACAAATACATGAAAGAGAATAATAATTTGCACACATATATACAAATAAAGAATAAAAATGAATAGAATTAAAATAAGAAGATAAGAATCTATGTACACATTGTAACAAAACGATTCCCATAGACATACTTATGCACATAATTGATTTAATTAACCAAATGTTATGAAAATGAGAATGCATTTTCATGGGGGACCAAGAAATGAAATCCAAAATGGAAGAATTAAGTCCTAAACTGAATTAACTCATGGTGAGTGAATGATCACTTAAATGTGACATTCGACGGCTAGGGAATATGTCAAAAATCGCCTCCCAGCCCAGAGAATATGAAGGGAATGGCTGTGAACCCAGCGATTATGCCTAATATCGCCAGGCCACCAAGCTAATATGATTGTATTCGCTAGGTTGAGTCCCAGGCCTGATGCTTCGTGTTCCTTCTTGTGATTGTTTTTGCATGTGGAGCTCTGAAATGGTGGCTTTGCATGACAAAATACTGCACCTGAACCACAAAATTCTCAAACTTCTCATTTTCCTAAATCTTTTAAGCTCAAAATCATCCCGAACTTATGGCCAATCTCTTTGAAAAATCATTTGATAGTTGGATGAACTCCATGTCCAAGGAGGAACGTCAACGTTTAAACATTTTCAACTTTTCTATCATCTTCACCCTCAAACAAGTGAAGCTTATTTGGGTTCTCCGAAGGGCGTTCGTCAAGTTTTGGATGCCCGATTCTAGGCATTCCCCCGGGCATCAATATGGTGCTTCTCGTGTTGAGCGACAACTTTGAATCCTTGTATGAGGATTATCTCAGCCTTGACCACGAGAAATCTAGGGATATTCTTGACGAGGATCACTTCAACTTGCTCAAAGTGATTGATCACTTTTCTCCTCCTCCCTTGGAGAATGATAGTAGAGCAAGGAGGACATTCCATCGACAGGCATTTGTTTTGTGTCTCCTATGCCGCTTCCTTTTCGTGGGAAGTGGTAAGATGGCCCGTCCTTCTCTTCTACATGTCGTCAAGATGATGGAGGAAGGGTGTAGTCCCATTGCCCTTATCGTGGGGGAAATACTCGCTTCCTTGGATCGCTTGGTGCATAAAGAGAATGGTGACTTCTCGGGAAGTCCTTTGCTTCTCCAAGTGAGTCTTAATGCCTCCTTATTTTTATACATGGTTGATTTTTTCTTCTTTTGCATGATTATTGATTCTCTTTTCTTTGTCCTTGTAGATTTGGCTCTTAGAGCACGTTCGGTTGGTGAAGAAATCGGATGCTCTCATCCCCTATACGCCCAAGAAATTTCCATCTCGCCAACGCTTGTATGAGGAGAAGGCTCTCGGTGAATGGATGATTCACTTGGGAGGAAACCCGACCGTTCGTTGGAGCATTCCATGGTGGCATTTTATCACCATGGTTTGATGCGTGGAGGAGATACCCATAGTCGGGTTTTGAGCCTTACTCACCTCTTGACGTTTAAGCCCACTTGGGTTATGCTTCAATATAGACTAGCCCAATACATTCCTAAGAAAGACACCATTGTCCAACCCGAGGTAAATTTGATTGTTAGACAATTAGAGATTTGGGGTAACTATTGGAAGGAGCGTCCGCGTTGGGTAGTCCCCCCTAAGACTTCGTCTCCATTCGGGACGGGGCATTACCTTGCATGGATGATCTCAAACGACCCGAACAAGTGCAAGGAGTCTAGGAAGAACGAAAGACAAGGGTTGAAAAAGCAAGAGCCTCCACCTAGCCAACCCAAAAAGAAGCCTCTTCCGCCACCGAAGAAAAAGGAAAAATCGAAGCCCCCGGTTTCGAAGGTTCGTCCCATGGATGCGGCGCCTCCCAAGAGGAGGAAGAAGATGCACTTGGTTTGGTGTCGCAAGGATGAGGCGAGCACGAGCGCGACCCCCCCGAAGGACCGTCGTCCTCCCATGGAGGAGTAGAGAATAGGTCCTCAGGATTTTGAATGATACACTTTTTTTGTATTCCCACTCTAGGAATAGTTCTGTCATTTTGAAATCTGTGTAATAAACCCTTGAATCTTATGAATCAATGAACATTAATCTTATATCATCTCTTATTTGTATTTGTTTCAATTTTGCATCAGTAATTGCATCGCTCTTACTATTTTTTGCACTTTTTGAACCAAAATATATTCTATTTTGCATTCTCTTTGGGACACAAAGGCTGGCACCTAGCGAATTTCAGAAAATTTGCTAGGGGTCAGTGAATTTGGGATAAATCGCTGGGCACCCAGCGACCAAATTCGCTGGGTTTGAAGGCCAGTTTCTTTTTTGTTTTTCGCGTATTGTCTTTTATTTCTCTTCCCATTTATTCCATAATATTTTCTGGAAATAAAAGAATGTCTTTTCCAGAAAATGAAATTTACTAAGGTTTAAATGAATATTGAAAACCTTAATAAATTTTATTATTTATGATTTATGATCATTGTTAACTTTTATGATTTTTGAAAAGAGAATGTCTCTTCTAAAATCATAATTCTTTTTTGTTGGTCCAAATCATGTTTGACAATTTGGAGCTAATGTAAAAACAAAGCCCCAAATGAGTTTCTACTATGGGCAAAGCCTAAAGCATAGTAGAGACTTTAAATTTTAAATATGGGCATAGTTTGGAGCATAGTAAACACTTGGAATTATGCACTATGGACATAGTGTAAAGCATAGCGCATTCTGCCAACGTGTGTCTTTTACCGATGGAAAGGGATGTGTTTGTCATATTTTTGAATGAGTCGGGCCCTTGCTGGTTACCTACATATCCAAATGGGAATCAGGCAAAACGTAGTTCATGCAAAGCGATGTAGATGATGTTGATTGATTTTTAGGATTTAGGACGGGCCCTTGCGGGTTACCTACGTATCCGAATGGGAATCACGCCTAACGTAGTTCAAGATGATAAAGGATTAGTTTTTTTTTGTTTTTTTTGCCTATTATTATCTTGGATAATATATGGGCATTAGACGACTAATAAACTTGGAAGTTATGCGTACAATTTCTTAAGTTGGTCCAAATTAGTTAGTTGGGAAAACTCTGTTCCATCTAGATCCATGAGCAAGACCGCACCTCCGGAATGGATTTCCTTGATTATGTACGATCCCGACCAATTTGGGCTAAACTTACCGCGTGGGTCTTGTATAGGTGCTCGGGTTTTCTTTCAAAACCAAGTCCCCTTCTTTTAACTATCGTGGTCGTACCTTTTTATTGAAAGCATGAGCCACTCTTCTTTGATACATTGGAACATTTTGCAAGGCGCTTAGACGTCTTTTGTCTAGTCAGGCTAAATGTTCGTATCTTTCTCTTGCCCAATCAGCCTCGGGAATGTTGCTTTCTAGAACTACCCTAAGGGAAGGTATCTCAACCTCAATGGGAAGGACTGCCTCCATACCATAAACGAGTGAATAAGGCGTTGTGCCTGTGGATGTCCACATGGTGCTCCTATATCCCCATAATGTGAACGAAAGTTTGTTGGCCCAATCCTTATAGCTTTTTCTCATCTTCTGGAGAATGGTCTTGATTTTCTTATTGGCGACCTCGATAGCGCCATTAGTTTGTGGCTTGTAAGGCGAGGACCTACGATGTTGTATCTTGTATTGTTGCAAGAGATCCGCAGTTTCCTTTTTCAAGTGAGACCCTCGATCACTGATTATCTCATGTGGGACTCCATATCGATAGATTATATTATTTTTGATGAACTTCACAACTTGTTTGGTAGTTAACTTCGAGTAGGATGCTTCTTTGACCCATTTTATGAAATAGTCGATGGCAACAAGGATGTACTTGTGTCTGCCTCTGCCCGTAGGACTTATTTTACCGATAATATCGATTCTCCAGGTTGAGAAAGGCCATGGGGAAGTCAAACCATAAAGCGTTGAGGGCGGCATACGTTGTAAATTTGCATGGATTTGGCATCGCCTGCATCGTTGCACGTATTGGGTGCAATCCTTTTTCATTGTAGTCCAATAGTAGCCTTGCCTTATTATTTTCTTTGCGAGCATGCATCCGTTCATGTGTGAGCTACATACTCCTTCCTGCACTTCACCCATGATTAGTTTCGCATGTTCTTCATTGACGCAAAGAAGGCTAACTCGATATGGGATTTTCTTGTATAATCTGTCTTGGTACACCACCAACTGTGTGAGGAGAAGGCTAATGGACCTTTGTGCCCGTGGGTCATCACACCGTGGGGGATACTCTTCAATCTATTTGTAATTGAGGATGTCGGTATACCATGGAACTTTCTCTAAAGTGTCCACTTCTAGGGTATAGTGGTGAGCGGGTTCCTCCCTCCTTTTGATATATATGGGCATCATCTTGATTACATGAGGAATAGTGATCATAGACACTAGCTTAGCGAGCACGTCCATGAATTGGTTCTCTTCTCGTGGAAGGTAGGTATAGTGGTTTTCTGAAAAGTTTTCGGCTATCTTTTCTAAATGGGCTTGGTAAAGTGTCAAACTCTCATTCTTGACTTCCCACTTTTTTGAGATTTGGTTTATGATTAGGGTGGAATCTCCGTACACCCTAAGGGTTATAATCCCTATGGCTACTGCGGCTTGTAATCCAACAATACAAGCTTCATATTCCGCAGCGTTGTTAGTTACTTCAAAGTCGATTTTTACGGAGAATGGGGTATGTGCCCCCTCATGTAAGACTAACAGGACTCCTACGCCATATCCCCTACGCCATATCCCCTGTGATTTGATGCCCCGTCAAAGTACATGAACCAGGTCCCGGTATCTGCCAACATGATGTGCTCATCGGGAAATGTGTACTCTTCCCCGTTTTCTTGACCTTTTACGGTATACTCAGCCAAATATTCCAAAATGACATGCCCTTTGAAGCTTTTCATGTTTTCGTACTTGTGGTCGAATTCGGATAACATGACGGTCGAACGAGCTATCCTTCCCGTCAATATGGGTTTCTGGAAGATATGTTTTAATGGGTCTTCTTGGGACTTTATATGCACTTGATGATTGAGAATATAGTGCCTCAGTATTTTAGTTGCCCATACCGTGGGGAGACACGTCTTTTCTAAAGAGGAATAACGTGTCTCATACTCGAGAAACTTCTTACTAAAGTAATAAATAGCTTATTCTTTCTTCTCAACTTCTTGGGCTAGCATGGCCCCCATTGCGGTATCCGTAACCATTAGGTATAATATGAGCGGTACGCCTAACGTCGGCGGGACCAATATTGGCAGATTCGCCAAGTATTCTTTGATCTTGTCGAACGCCTTTTGACATTGGTCATCCCATTCAACCTTGTCGGTCTTTTTTAATTCTTGAAAATAGGTTCGCATATAATAGTCAATTTGTTTATGAATCAACTAATATATTGAAGCGTTCCTGGGAAACCTCTTATTTCTTTTTTAGTTTTCAGGAGAGGAATCTCGACGATTGCTTTGATCTTTGAAGGATCAACCTCGATTCCCCTAGAACTGACTATGAAGCCTAAGAGTTTCCCGGATGTGAAGCCAAATGCACATTTTTGCGGGTTAAGTCTCATATTGTATTTTCTCAATCTTTCAAAAAATTTACGGAGGTTGGGTATGCCCTTCTCGACCGCGAGACTTGACGATCATGTCATCTATGTATACTTCGACCTCTTTATCCATCATGTCATGCAAGAGGGTTTGTGCCTTTCTTTGATAAGTTGCCTAGGCATTTATCATCCCAAAAGGCATGACACGATAGCAATACGTTCCCCATTGCGTTATGATTGTCTTTTTTAGCATATCTTCTTCAGCCATGAGGAGTTGATTATATCCCGTATGACTGTCCATAAAGGATAGGAGCTCGTGATCTGCGGTATTGTCGACCAGGACATCAATGTGAGGTAAGGAAAAATTGTCCTTGGGACAAGCTTTGTTCAAATCTCGAAAGTCGACACACATTCTTACTCGTCCATCTTTCTTCGGGACGGGTACGATGTTGGCTACCCATTGGGGATCATCAGCAACTACAATAAACCCAGAGTCTGGTTGCTTTTCTACCTCTTCCTTAATCTTTAGGGCCCACTCAGGTATCATCCTCTTAAGTTTTTGCCTAATAGGTTTCACATTAGGGAAAACTGGGATTTTATGCCCGGCGATGGATCGATCAATTCCCGGCATGTCCTTTTAGGACCATGCGAACACATCTATAAATTCCTTTAAGAAGTGGATTAGGTCAGATCTTTCATTTGGAGTTAGAGTTAGACCAATTTTAACCTCTTGAGGTCTATCGTTAATTCCCAAGTTAATCATCTCGGTTTCTTCAATTACCAAGGTTTTTTGTTCATGTTCGAGCATGGCTCGCATGAGTGACTTATCGCCAGTAGATTCATTAGTGACAAAGCAATCTAAAGAGTAAGCGAATCATCAGTCATTTTATTGATGTTGTCAAAGAGTACATCAATGGAATGTATGTCGAATGATCATACACTTTGGGAAAGGGAGAGTCTAGCTTCGTAATCCTCTCGGGAGGAGAATGTCGTACACTAGCATTAGAATCAAAATCGCTAGAGCTACTAGAATCGGAGTCTCTTGACTCAAATATAGGTCCTTCTCCTATGGTGACACTAAACTTGCGCCCATTTAAAGTTGTCCACTTGTAGGTGCGGTGCCATCCCTCAATTATCCTGGTGGCGGGTGCGATTAGCTCAGAGGGGTTGAACTCTTGGTTCTGGATGGCCAGAACTATGTCGTCGTCTTCTCATGCCGAGATCTTCTCTTGCTCAAAAAGGAGACCGAATGCATTGCGAGGTAAGGGTTGAGCCTAATCAAGTGAGAGTTGGTCCTGAAGCTTCGGGATTTCATTTTCAAGAAGGTTCCAATCCTCGAATATTTCAAATCATGGGATCAATGTGCCTTCTTCTTGGAGGTGGTGTGGCTCACGAATCTGTAATAAGGGAAATTATTGCCTGCCCGAACAAATTGTCCGTGCATGGTGTGGGGATAAATGAGTTTAGGGCTAGCGAAGGGAATGCCTTATCGTATGGCCTTCTTTCGTCTTGCCTCCCTCGACATCAATTCTTTGATTTTATGAACCGAGGGAGCATAGCCTAGGCCGAACGTGAGGTTCATGGATTGTGCCCACCGAAAGGAACTCGGGCCCTAGGTGTGCTTTCCTAAACCCATCCCAGGCATGTAGCCCTATTTTCCAAGGATGGCATTGACATGGAGGTTGGAATAAGGATCAAAGTCGAATGGAACTTGTTTGTCCTCGATAGCATTTTCGGGGTTGAAGCACCAAAAGTCCTTGTCTTCTTCACCATGGTCTATCTTTAAGACGAGAGTTTTGACCGAGGTGACCTTTATTTGGTTAGCCTCGATCACAAGAAATTCCCCCTCTACAATTTTTTTACTTTGTGGTGAAGGGTGGATAAGACGACATTGATGCAATGTAACCAAGGTGTAACATTGATCACGGAAAAGGTGACTCGCTTTTCTATGACACCAGCTGTAACATGGATGCTGATGGTGCCGAGCACGCTTCTCCTAGAGTTATCGTAGGATCGTAAGGCATGCGATGTTTGTGCGAGGTCATATTGGATGCCTAGTCATTTTGCGCTTCCAAGTGGGCATACATTGACCACGGACCCGTTATCAATGAGTGCCATTGGAACATGATGTTTGTTACACGTTACCGTAAGGTATAGTGCCTTATTGTGGTTTCGAACTTCTTGAGGTAGGTCTTCGTCCAAAAATGTGATCGTGGTGAGTGATCTATCCTCTGTCAAGAAGCTTACAAGCTGGGAGAGAGACGTTTCGGGTGAAATGTTTATTTCGTTGAGTTCAGCAAGGAGTGCTTGCCTATGCTCCAGAGATGATGCTAAAAGTTGCCAAACAGTCACATCGGCTTTCATTCTTTTGAGTTGCTTTAGCAAAGGGTTGTCAGTGGTTCTTGTCCCACTACCTCTTTGCCCTTATCAGTCGGGTTATGATTGGCCTGGGATGGGCCATCTTTTCTCTCGTAAAATCTACCCGACCTAGATAGGTTGTCGACTTCATCCTCCCAAACTTCGTGTTCGGAAAGCCATGCGTCGTCGTAAATTTCGTCTCATTTTAGGGATGCATCCCATGCATCCTCTTCATCTCATACACCGTTTAGGGTTAAGTGACCATGCGGTGACACGGGTTCGATAAGTAAAATTGGATCAAATCATAGGTGATCGTTGATTATAGCCAAAATGGACTCCTAGTGAGATGCGAGGAGATTTTTTTTGTTGTTTGGGGCACGTGCTACCTTAGGTAATGGTAAGGAGCCATTATCGATAAGGTCTTGGACCGCGTGTCTTAAGGTCCAACACTTGGTCTCGTGGCCCTTGCTACGGTGATACTTGCAATATTTTAATGTATAGTAGCTCTTGGAACTTTTGATCTCAAGGACATTGGGAGTGGGCTCAATTGGCTATTAATAATTTTTTTTATAAGACGCTCTAGAACTTGGGTGAGAGTCATGCCCAATGGGGAAAAGGCTCGTCGCTCCCGTCATTGAAGTGTGCCCTCGTGGAGGATATTCACCTTCGCAGCATTGCTCCTCTTGGTAGTATTATTATTGTTATTGCCCTTAGTCACTTTTGCTTACGAGTCTGTTCGACGAAATAGAGAATTTAGGAAAAATTTGAACTATTGGGAAGCTCATCTTCTATAGCTAGTCCTACCTCCGTAAGCTGAAAAAAATTTCTTATGGGTATGAAAATGAGATGTTTATTAAACTCGGGCCTCAAATTGCGTATCACGGTACGCACTTGGTCTCTTTCCAAAGCCCTATTCACCATGTGGGCAGCCCTCTCTCGCCACTTTGTAACGAAGGTCATAAAAGCCTCACCTGTGAGGTGCCTCGTGGCTTCTAACTCCAGCATAGTAACGGGAAGCTCGGTATTGTACGAATACTGAGTTAGGAACTCTCTCGGTATTGTACAAATACTGAGTTAGGAACTCTCGGCTAATGTCCTCCCATGTTTTGACTCATTCAGTATCGAGTCCATAGTACCAACTAGAGGTAGGTCCATCTAAGGACATGGGGAAGATGTGTGGGTATAGTTCCTTGCCAATACCCTCTAGAGTGAGGGTAGTAGTAAAAGCCCTAAGATGAGTCCTAGGGTTGTCAGTGCTCTTGAATTTGGGTAGGTTCGAAAGGATTGTTTTATCAGGTAAGGTGCCCGTGAGGCTGGGGGTCATCCCCTTGATGTCATGGTATTGGTTGAACAACTTATTGTGCTTCAGGACAGTCTCAAATTTCTTTAGTTCACCCTTGATTGGGTCAACTTCCTCAG
>ONZA01013826.1:2990-14475 GCA_900322205.1 Kewa caespitosa | reverse complement strand
GAGAGAGAGAGAGAGAGAGATAGAGAGAGATAGAGAGAGAGAGAGAGAGAGAGAGTGGCTTTAAAATTACAAGAGTTTTAGGTTTAATGGTTGATCACATTTACTGCTTTCTAACGATTGTACCATATGAATCGTATTTCTCTTTCAATTGACGAACCGATTGAAACTATTTTTAAAAATGGAAACTTATCTGCTTATGTACCACAAAGGTTGATCATTTGAATAATAGTGGGATTTGAAATTATAATAATTACATTCGCAATTGCTTTTCATGTTTATCGCTTTTCGACGATCGATAGTGTGTTAAGCCTATTTCTCTTTTAGTTGAAAAACCAATTGAAATTATTTTGTGAAATTGGATGTCGTTCTAGTGAGTTATCAACAAAATTAGTTATTTTCATCATACTTGGCTATCAAATATTTAAAATCACGAATGTAATTGGTGTTCATATTTATCGCTTTTTAACGATCGTAATCATTTCAAGCCTATTCCCCTTTTAATTGATGAACCATTTGAAACTAATAATAAATATTTAATCTTGTTCTCGTTTTACCTAATCAATTATGGTTATTCAAATCATCTTATGCTTTCAAAGAATAAGTCTTGCGACTGCAATAGGTGTTCATATTTATTTTATTTTGGCAAGCAATCAACCTGTCATTTATAGCTCAAAAGGAAGCATACACCATAATTGGGATCAAAATGCCTCCACCCTACATGCCTACCTGTACAGGACTGTCTATACAATTTACATAAAAAGACCAGATCACCATACATTGTCCCTAGTCTGGACTACGTGACGCAAAACATTGTTAACTCTATGTTTAATGTCAAACTTTATACCGTTTAGATTTTCAACTGGTCCTACCGCCTTCTTGTTCCAAATTGCATCATTCCTAGCCCTCCACACATGATAGACAATAGCAGTTGCTATGGCAAGCATAACCTTCTTTTTGAATCTGCTACCTTTGCTGGCCTGGAGCATTCTTCATATCAGTTGTTGAGTACTCTTCACCTCTCCTCTTATACAAAGCCAATCTTTGATATGTGTAATCACCTACTCAACAAATCTGCATAAAACGAACAAGTGCTCTCTTGTCTCCTGCATCTCAATGCGTAAGGGGCAATCTGCGTTTTCACTAACTTGAATCTTGAAGAGCTTTTCTCTAGTCAACAACTTATCATGGGCTTGCATCCAGCATATAAAACTACACTTCGGTATATTATACCTATTCCAGGCCCATACATCCCATCTCACTTTTGGACTCCTCTGATGAATCCATTCATACCCTATTGCTATAGTATACATTTTGCCAATCTCCACAGACCGAACTTGTTGCACATAACTGAAAGGGAACTAGGTCTCAGCTCATACATATTCCTCCATGCCCAACTTGCTCTTTGAGGAGGTCTATGAGACCACACATCTCTAGACTCTAAATACACATTGTGAACACATCTGACCCACAACACATCAGCCTTGGTTGCAATGTGCCAAATATGCTTGCCCATTGCAGCTTTGTTTTACGCCAGCAATCCTTAAAGCCCATCACACCTTGGTTCTGAGGTCTGCAAATATCATGCCAAGCTACTAGAGGAGGTTTAGAATACACAGTTCTCCCCTCCCAAAGAAAGGTCCTACACATAGAACTAACGTTATCCAGCACACACTTGGGAAGCACAAACACTAAAGCCCAATAGACATGGATACTCATGAGCACAACATTCACCAGTTGGGCCCTCCCAGCATAAGAGAGGTGTCTAGATCACCGCATTCTAATCTTAGCCACAATTTTATCAGCTAGATTAACAGAGTCAGAAGCTTTGAGCCTTGAACCAGAAATAGGCACTCCAAGATATCTGAAAGGCATCTCACCTAACTGGAACCCATAAACCTCCAAGATGTTGCCAACCACCTCTTGCTTGATGTTAAAGCAGTATAAAGAAGACATAGATACATTAGTCTCAAGTTATGAAGCTTAAAAAGATAGAAAAACCCCTCAGCAAAACCATGACAGACATGTAATCCCCACCACAAAACATAAGTAAATCATCTGCAAAGCACAAGTGGTTCAACTGCAATCTCTTGCACTGTGGATGGAACTGGAAGTCCTTCTGATTACACACCACCCTCAACACCCTTGATAGGTATTCCATGCAAATTACAAACAGGATGGGAGACAAAGGATCCCCTTGTCTCAACCCCCTTTCCCCCAAGAAGAAGCCATGCAAAGTACCATTGATCCCCAATGAGTAAGCTGGAGTAGAAACAAAGGTCATGACTAAATCAGTCCACTTGCCTGGAAAATTAAGGAAACACATCATTTCCCTCAGAAACTCCCCATCTACTTAGTCATAGGCCTTACAAAGATCAATTTTAAACATAGACCTATGGGAAGTAGCTTTCCTAGTGTAATGTTTAACCATGTCCTGGCACACCATTATGTTCTTCACTATAGACCTCCCTTCTACAAAAGCACTCTAAGAGTCACTAATAACCCCTGGCAAAGCCTTCCTCACCCTTTTACAAAGCTCCGTAGAAATGCATTTGTAAATGACATTACAACAAGCAATGGGTCTATACTGAGTTACAGCTATGACATTGTTGTGTTTGGGGATAAGAGTCAGAATAATTGCATTAACTTGTTTCAAGAGTTTACTAGTGTCAAAAAAAATTTACAAAGCCTCACAAACATCCCTTCCCATAATGCCCCATGCATCTTTGAAGAATTGACTGCTAAACCCATCTGACCCAGGGGCTTTATCCCCTGGAATTGCAAACATGGCCCTCTTAATTTCATCCTCGTCATTTTACTACAAAGCACCTCTTGATGTGTCTCATTAAGCACAGGACCAAGTTTAACAATCCTCTCACGCACATGACTCCTATTAGCCTTTTGGAGCCCAGTGGGCCTTTATAGTATTGCATAAAAGCATTGACAACAGCTTCCGGATTAGTCTGCAACTTCCTAGTAGCATCTTCAACTGCATACACACTAATCATGTGCCTTCTTTTGTTGATACATCTATAGAAGTATGCTGAATTTGCATCCCCTGCCTCAAGACATTTGATCTTTACTCTTGTGTTGAATGTATGAGAAATAAGCATCCCTAAGCACCCTGAATTCAGCTACAATAGTTTTCTCAGCAACCGTTAGATCACTGTTACCAGGGCCCTTTTGCAAGGCCAGCTGAATTTCCTCCAACTTAATACCAACCACATTCTTAGCTTTCTCCACATCATGAGCACACAATGAATTAAACTCTTTGAACACCTGTTTAAGCCTTTTAAGAATCTGTACAAGGCAGTACATTGGTGTTCATATTTAATGCCATTAAACGATCGTTAGCGTTTTAAACCTATTTCTCTTTCAATTGATGAACCAATGGAATCTATTTATAAAATTGGAATTTGTTTTGAACAGTTACAAAAAATATTTATCATTTGAATCAAACACCCTTTTCAAATAATAAGAACTACGGTTGCAATTGTTTTTCATCGTTAACCATGTTTAATGATTTTCATCTCTTTAAGCCTATTTCTTTTTCTATTGACGAATCAAATATAATTACATTTTTCAAATTCAAAAATTTTGGATTTGATGTCAACATTATTGATCATATAAATCACACACCCAGCTTTAAAATAACCAGTTTTTCAAGTTGAATTGTTGCTCATTTTGACTAACTTTTAACAATTGTAGTGTATGAAGCGTATTTTTCTTTCAATTGACGAACCAATTGCAACTATTTTCTAAAACAGGAACACTCTCTGGTTAGAAACAACCAATATTTATCATTTAAATCATATTGGGATTTCAAATTATCAGATTCATTGCAAATGTTTTTCATATTTATCGCATTTGAACGATCGATAGTGTTTTAAGCCTATTTGTCTTTCAATTGAAAATTCAATTGAAATTCTTTTGTAAAATTGGATCTTGTTCTGGTTACTCGTAAACAAAATGGATTATTTTACTAATTCTTGGCCATTAAATTTTAACAATTGCGGTTGTATTTGTGTTCATATTTAACGCTTTTTAACAATCGTTAGTGTTTCAAGCCTATTTCTCTTTCAATTGAGGAATCAAATGTAATTATTTTCTAAGTGGGATCATTTTCGGGTTAGGTACCATCAATTTGGATGATTTCAATCATGCACAAAATAAAATGAATTACGATTGCAATCGCCTTTCATGTTTAACTCATTTTAATGATTTTTTTTCGTTTTAAGCATATTTTTTCTTTAAATTGAATAACACATTGAAACTATTTTATTAAAAGGGAACATGTTCAAATTAGATACCAACAAAACTTATTAGTTCAATCATACTTTGCTTTACGATAAAATGAATTTCTATTGCAATTGCTTGTCATATTTAACGCTTTTTGATGATCGTAAGTGTCATAAGCATATTTCCCTTTCAATTGGCAAGGCAATTGAAACTATCTTTTCAAATTGGATCATGTTCTAGTTAGATATAAGCAATTTTGATGATTTCAATCGTAATTTGCTATCTAGTAAGAAGAATTGCGGTTGCAATTGATGTTCATATTTAACGCTTGTTGTAATCGATAGTGTTTTAAGCTTATTTATCTTTCAATTGAAAAACCAATTGAAATTTTTTGTAAAATTGGATCTCGTTCAGGTTAGTTGTGATCAAAATTACTTGTTTTAATCATACTTGACTTTCAAATATATGCAATTGTAATTGGTGTTCATATTTGACGCTTTTCAATGATTGTTGGCGTTTTAAACGTATTTCTCTTTCAATTTGTGAACCAATTGAAACTGTTATTCATAAATGGATCATTTTCTGGTTAAATTTAGACGATTACAGTTTTTGAACTCATCCTAGGCTTTTAAACAATAATACTTGCAACTGCAATTGCTGTTCATATTTTATTTTTGGGTAAGTAATAATTGTATTACTATTGAAGCACACTATTTACTTCCACCAATCAAGGGCATTCCGCTTCTCCCAAAAGAAAGACTATATTGAACCCCTATTTACAAAATAAGGTCCTAAGCCATGTATCATCTTCATCAGAAATCTTTTGAGGCTTAATTTTGTTCAATCTATAGCTCAAGTCAAACTTGATATTCTTAAAAACCTGAATAAGTCTGGGCACCTTTGCATTCCACACAGCTTCATTCCTTGCTTTCTAGATGTGATAAGTGACATCACTTACTATAGTAAGCAAGACTTTTTCCTGAACTTCTTTTGAACCCCTAGCCTCATCATTACCCTAATGAATTGTTTTGTATCTTTCACAGTAGCCATAAGGCCTATCCAGTCTGCAACACCCTTGAGAAGGCACTAAGCATTTTCACATGAGAAATGTAGGTGCTCTCTGGTTTCATGAACATCACCACAAAGGGGGCAATCATCCATATCACAAACCTATATACTCGTTAGTTTTGCTCTTGTTTGAAGTTTATCTTGAGCTTGTAACCCTGTGCTTTGGCACATTGTATCTATTCCAAACCCAAGTGTCCCACCTCACTTTATGTGAATCCTAATGTAACCAAATGTAGCCAGCAGCTACTGTGTAGTGCTTCCCTCCTGACCTAGCCCATCTTTGCTGATCATAGGCCACCTTGAAGCTATCTCTTAGGTTACAAATTTTCCTCCAAGCTACTAACTATATGGTGGTTTATGATCTCAAAGAACATTAGATTTTTCTGCTATATGCCAAATATACCTCCCAATTGCAGCTTTGTTCCAAATAGAACAATCTTTGAAGCCCAACCCACAGGTGGTGGTTTAGATACCACAGTGCTCCCTTCCCATAAGAATTTCCTTCAAAGGCATTTACTTTGTCTATTACTCTGCCTAGAAGGATAAAGACGGAAGCCCAATATCGTGGATGCTCATCAACATAGAATCGACTAGTTGAGCACGGCCAGCATAAGATAAGTGTCTAGATCTCCAAGTCATTATCTTAGCCATGATCTTATTATTATGGATGTCACAATCAACAGCCTTGATCCTTGAACATGCAATAGGCAATCCTAGATAACTGAAAGGCATCTCTCCCAGTTGATAACAGGAAATCTGCAATATCTTTTCAAAAACCTCTTGCTTGATGTTACAATTATACATGGCAAACTTAGAAACATTGGCTTCCAACTCAAAAGCTTGTGAGAAAGTTGAAAACCCTATAAGCATTAAGATAACTGAGTCCAAGTCTCCACCACAGAACATCAATAGGTTATTAGCAAAACACAAGTGATTAAGCTTTAAAGCTTTGCATTATAAATGAAAAATGAAACCTGCCTACAGACCTACATATTTCATTAGTCTAGAAAGATAGTCCATGCATAAAACAAAAAGGAGATGAGAGAGGGGACTACCCTTCCTCAAACCTCTTTGACCTTTGAAAAAACCATGGAGAGATCCATTAAGAGCAATAGAGTAGAACGGACTAGTAACACAAGCCATAACTCTATCAATCAAGTCCTTGGAAAAGCTTAGCACCACCAACATCTGTCAAAAGAATTCCCATTCAACTGAGTCATAAGCCTTGCATTGATCAATTTTAAAGGTGCATCTAGCTGAAGTGGCTTTTCTTGTATAGTTCTTGACAACATCTTGGCATATCATGATGTTGTGCATAATGGCCCTCCCCTAAATAAAGGCACTTTGAGCATCACTAATGATCTTGGGAAGGATCTCTTTCAACCTGTTACAAAATAATTTTGATATACACTTATAAACCACATTGCAACATGCAATGGGTCTATAAAGCATTATTGTGCTTAGGTATGAGTATCATTGTGGTTTTGTTCAACTGTCATAGCAATTTACCAGTTACAAAGAAGTCTTTTACTGCTTCACATACCTCAAGTTCCACTATACTCTATGCATCTTTGAAAAATTGGTTGCTTTAACCACTTGGACCTGGTGCTTTGTCCCCATGAATTGAGAATAATGCATTGCTTATTTCTACATCATCCACAGGCTTGCACAAAACCTGTTGTCTTTCTTCAGTCAAAATAGAACCCATACTCATCACTTTCCTACTCACAAAAGCTCTAGAAGCCCTCTTTGTACCCAACAAATGATGATCGTATTGTTGGAAGGCATCCACCACTACATCTGGCTCAACTTGAAGCTTACCATTCATATCAACGATTGCATGTACACTATAAGCTTCTCCTCTCAAATTAATGCACTTATGAAAATAAGCAGTGTTCTCATCTCTAGCTTCAAGCCACCTTATCTTACTTTTATGTTGAAGAAAACAAAAATACGTTTTCTGCACTGTTCTGAAATTCAAGGCAACTGCTATCTCCTCTTCAATCAATCTAGAATTCAAAGGATCATCCTTTTGAGAAACTTGCAGTTCCATCAGCTTCTGCTTTGTGACCTCATGAGAATTCTCTATGCCATTAGAAAATATATCAGAAAAAATCTTTGAACATGTGCTTCAAAGATTTTAACTTCATCACCAACTTGACCATAGGAACACCTTGAACCATATGCTCTCCCCACTTTTGAGCCACCTTCTCAGCAAAACAAGGTAAAGTCCCCCACATGTTAAAGTATTTAAATGGCTTCTTCCCTGAGGGGCTCCCCTAACAGAAGGAAATAATAGCAAGAAAATAATCATAGATACCTTCAGGCAAGAAAATAGCAGTGGTACTAGGCAAAGCTATATACCAGCCTTCATTTCCATAACTCGTATATCTTGATATACACTCTCTTCTTAGGGCTTGCTTATTATTCCAAGTGAAAAAATATCGTGTGCTCCTTACATCCTTCAAAGAAAAGTGAAATACACAATCTATAAACAAGCTAACTTCAAACAATGCAACACTGGACCCAAGTTTCGTATCAAGGTTAAGGACATTAGTAAAGTCGCCACACACAAGCCAAGGACCCTTAATACAATTGCTAATCCTCTTTAGTTCATGGTAAAGCCCCTCTCTTTCAGTATCAATATTGAATCCATAAACAAAAGAGCAGTAGAAAGAAACACCTGACCCTTTATGTGGCACCTCAAAGTGTTTAACTTGAGCATGCATGGATAAAATATTCAACTTAAATATTTGAGGTTTCCAAATTACAAAAAATCTCCCCCCTCGATGATGGGACTTGATTGTAGTTATGCTCAAACCATCACTAAAGTAAAGGTGTTCATCTTTATATTTAGCTGTTTTCACCTTGGTTTAAAAAGACCCAACAAGACCTACTCTATGGATATTGAGAAACATTCTAATCTAATGTTGTTTGGTAGGTTTGTTGAGCCCCTTGACATTGCAACTACAAATGCAATTCATAATGAGAAGCACGCCTCTTCTCATCCTTTTTGATACATTCCCCCTCTTCTAAAGAAACAATCACTCCTTGACCGGTGTATTGTATAGCTTCTTGTCCCTCATGGAGCCCCTCGTCATTCTTTGAATCCTGGCTCTCCTTATCATCCTCAAATGTGAAGCCCATCTCTTCATTCTTCTCCTTTGGATTACTATCCAGGGAAACAAAGGGATCGTGTATGACCACTGTGTCATGAACATTTTGAGCCATCCTGTCTCCCTTCAGAATAGTCTGAAACCCTTCTACATCAACTCTAGGACTAGGTTTGGTCTTAGGGTACCCATTGTTGAATAGTTTTCTTCTATCATTTGGTGGTGTCATGACCATACCCCTTGCGTATAGTGCACAAGACAGGTTTCCATTCATATTCAACAGGTTTTGTAACACACAATCCTCTTTCATTATCAAATTTTATTTCCTCCAGAAAACATTGGTCTAGACTCACCTCCACCAGAATCCTAGCATATGCCAACTTTTCCTGTGTTTCAATAGCTTTGAAATTGTTGTCCATATTTAGCGCTATTAAACGATCAATAGCGTTTTAATGCTCATGTTTTAAAAAAATACGAAAAATATTGATCATTTCAATCGAACTCAATTTTCAAATAATAAGAATTACGTTTGTAATTGCTTTTTAGAGTTAACGTTGTTTAACGATCCTCATCATTTTAAGCCTATTTGTTTTTCAATTGATGAACCAATTAAACTTAAATTTTCGTAATAGGAAAAATTGTTGATTAGGTATCAACAATATTTCTCATTGAAATCATATACGACTTTAAAATAACAAAAATTTCAGGTTGATTGGTTGATCACATTTACTACTTTTTAACAATTGTAGCGTATTAAGCTTATTACTCTTTCAACTGACAAACCAATTGCAACTATTTTGGAAAATAGAACATATTCTTGTTAGATTTATTGAAATAAAATAGGGATTTTAATTTATAAGAATTGCGTTGGCAGTTGCTTATCACATTTATCGCTTTTTGACGATCGATAGTGTTTTAAGCCTATTTCTTTTTCAATTGAAAAACCAATTGAAATTATTTTGTAAAATTTGATCTCAATCTGGTTAGTTTTAACAAAATGGATTATTTTTATCAGAGCCTTCAAATATTAAAAATTGCGGCTGCAGTTGGTGTTCATATTTAGCACTTTTTAACAATCGTTAGCGTTATAAGCGTATTTCTTTTTCAATGGATGAACCAATTGAAACTGTCATTTAAAATTGCGTCATTTTTTGGTTACATATAAACAATTACAGTTATCTAAATCATCCTATGCTTTCAAACAATAATACTTGCAACTGCAATTACTGTTCATATTCAACGCTATTAACGATCTTTTGCGTTTTAAGCCTATTTCTCTTTCAATCGACGAACCAATAGAATCTATTTTTAAAATCGGAACATGTTTTTAACATACACCAAAAACATTTATCATATAAATCAAACTCCGCATTCAAATAATAAGAACTACGGCTTCAATTGCTTTTCATAGTTAATGTTGTTTAACGATCCTCATCATTTTAAGCCTATATCTTTTCCAATTGACGAACCAATTAAACTTACATTTTTTCAATTGGAATAATGTTGATTTGATATCAAAGATATGTATTATATAAATTATACTCGACATTAAAATAACAAGCTTTTTAGGTTGAATTGTTGTTCATTCTTACTGATTTTTAACGATTGTAGCGTATTAAGCGTATTTCTCTTTCAATTGACGACCAATTGAAACTATTTTAAAAAATGGAACATGTTCTGGTTGTATACAACAAATATTTACCATCTAAATAATATTAGAATTTTAAATTAGAAGAATTACGTTTGCAGTTGCATTTCATATTTATCACTTTTTAACGATTGATAGTGTTTTAAACCTATTTCTCTTTCAATTGAAAACCCAATGGAAATTCCTTTGTAAATTTGGATCTTGTTCTGGTTATTTATCAACAAAATTGATAATTTTTATCATACTCAGCCTACAAAAATTATAAATGGTGGCTGTAGTTGGCGTTCATTTTTAACGCTTTTTGACGATCGTTAGCATTTTAAGCGTATTTATTTTTCAGATGATGAACCAATTGAAACTTGTATTTACAATTGAATCATGTTCTGTTAGATATAAACAATTACCATTATTAAATCATCCTATGATTTCATACTATAATACTTCCGACTACAATTGCTGTTCATATTTAGCGCTACTAAACGATCGTTAGCGTTTTAAGCCAATTTCTCTTTCAATCGATGAATGTGAACAGAATCTATTTTTTAAATTGGAAATTTTTTTTGAAAGATACCCATTTTATTTATCATTTAAATAGAATTCAGTTTTCAAATAATAAGAACTACGATAGCAATTGCTTTTCATAGTTGACGCTGTTTAACGATCCTTATCCTTTTAAGCCTATTTCATCCCAATTGACGAACCAAGTAAAATTATTGATCATATAAATCATATTTGGCTTTAAAATAACTAGTTTTTCATGTGGAATTGTTGTTCATAATTACTGATTTTTAACGATTGTAGCGTATTAAGCGTACTTCTTTTTCAATTAAGGAACCAATTAAAATTGGTATTTTGAAATGGAACATGTTCTTGTTATATACAAAAAATATTGATCATTTAAATCATACTAGGATTTCAAATTATAAGAATTGCGGTTGCAATCGCTTTCGATATTTATGAACTTTTAACGTTCGATAGTGTTCTAAGCTTGTTTCTCTATCAATTGAACAACCAATAGAAATTATTTTGTAAAATTGGATCTCGTTCTATTTAGTCGTAAACTAAAATGATTGTTTTAATCATACTAGGCCTTGAAATATTGAGAACTGCAGTTGTAATTTGTGTTCATATTTAACGCTTTTTAACGATCGTTGAAGTTTTAAGCCAATTTATCTTTCAATTGACGAATCAATCACAGTTATTTTAAGAGTTGGATCATGTTTGGGTTAGATACCTTCAAGATCCATGATTTCAATCATACTCAACTTTAAAATAAATTGAATGACTGTCTCAATTCTCTTTCATGTTGAAAGCTTTTTAACGATCATGATTATTTTAAGCGTATTTCTCTTTCAATTGACATACAAATTATAACTATTTTTTTATAGGATCATTTTCTCGTTGGAATTAAAAATATTAT
>ONZA01013823.1:70401-85292 GCA_900322205.1 Kewa caespitosa | reverse complement strand
GTTTTTTTTTTTTTTTTTTTTTTTTTTTTTTTTTTTGTGGACCTTCTATAAATAGGTCCAACTTTTCTCATTTTACCCCCACCCTATTTTGGTAATTTCTAGAGAGAGAAACTTTCCCCCTTCAGAGAGAGAAAACTCCAGAAATTCAAGATCTTTGCCTTTTTTTTTCAAGTACTTCGGAGCTTAATCTTCAAGTACTTCGGCCTTCAATTCTCAAACACTTCAGCTTCCCATCTTCAAGTTTGTTCAGAGTTTTAGTCTTTCCAGGTAATTACTTATCCTCCCTTTGCATGTCTTTTTCCAAAGTCTTTCTTTTCAATTATGTATGGCCTACCACCGAGGTCCGCGTCTGGTAGCTCGGCCAAAGGGAAAAGGAGTTACTTGGGGGAGATCCAAAAATGGAAGGCCAAGTACTTTGGAGTTTTAGTGTCCGTAGAGAATGAAATGGTAGCTTATCGTCTTGCTAGGGGTGAGAGCATCATAGACCAGCCTCCCATGAAGGCTTTTAACCAGGATGGGGTTTAGTTGGATGCAGGGAAATTGGAGGCATTTGGGCAAAAATATAGGGGCCTATACGGCAACCCTAACCCCTTCAACCACATTTCGGGGTGTAAACCTACTTCAAGCCTGAAGCATACTCTGCCAGCTCCTTCAGAGAGGCCTAAAACCCCCGGTGCAGGGTCGACGATCAGTAAAGAGGAAATTAGTGGCCCGAAAGGGAACGGTTCATCTCAAGAGGCAGCGTCGCGATCTTGGGGACGAGTCGTGTCATCGTCCATCAAGCCTTCCTCCCCCCGCCCTCGTAAGAGGCAAGGGGTTACTTTTCCCCTAGTATTGGCAACCGTCGTAGAGTTGGCTGGGGGACGAGGACTTCCTCGTCTTCAATGGTGTTAGCCATAAGTGGATCCTTGGTTTTTTTAGTGGCTCGTCTTGTTCAACTTGTAATTTCGTCCTTGTTCTTCAACTTATCAATACTTCCTTTTGCAAAGGAGGCGATGGTTACCCTCAAGGAGTGCTGAGAGAGCAAGGACATCCAGAGGAAGACCTCGACCACTGAGGTCCACATGAGGATGGCTGAAGACTTGAAGGTCGTGGCGAAGGAGCTCCTAAATTCTGTAAGTACTTAAAACTTTCTTTTCTGCTTGCCATTTTTTTGGTTACAAACTTGTCTTTTTTCCCGCAGTTCGTTCCGATCAGCGTACCCAAGAGGAAGAAGGCTTCTTCGTCCGCTGGAGGCAAAAGGTCGAGGGGGAGTTCTTCTGACCTGTCCCTATCCCCATATCTGATGAGGTAGATGAGGCGGTGGCCGACCTATTGGGGGCTCCTTCGAAGAAGTATCGTATTGAGCCCAAGGAGAGGACCTCTTTGATTGACGGAGGTGCAGAGAGGGTCCCCCCTTCAGTTGAGGAGAAGCGCAAGGGCAAGGTCACTGAAGAGTATTTGGTAGAGGAGCCGTGGGGTGCTGACTTCGTGGCCAAGAAGGAGCTTTTGAACAGGGTGCCACAGCTTTTCCCGACGTACTTTTGGCTTAGTAGGGAGGGGAATATGAAGGTGGTGGGCTACACCATGAAGAACTTCATCCCCATCAAGGACATCACCGACATGGAGATGAACCTGAGGGTGACACGGACCGTTTTGCTGAAGTTAGCCCACTAAGTATGAAGTTCATCTTAACTGTCATTCGCTTCAATTTATTGTTCGATCACTAATGTTCCTTTTCTGCAAGTCTACCTCTCCATGGCCTACTATGACTCGGTGAACGCCGATCTCCAAGCACAACTGAAGAATGCTGAGTGTCATCTAGAGGCATAGGACAAGCTACTTTAGAAGGCTTGCAAGGAGGCCTCGGCTGCCGAGAAGAAGGCTCGAGAAGAGGAGCTCGCCTAGGTGGGCGCTCTTCTAGAGAAGGCCGAGGCTGAGGCCAAGGCAAAACTAAAGAGGGCCAAGGCTACTGAGATCGAGGTCTCGAAGAAGTTGGCTGAGGTGACGTCCTCCGCCAGGAGGTGAAGGAGGTGGCAAGGGGAGGGAGAGCCAACTGAAGGAAGCCTTCGTGGAAGTCTTCGGATCGGTCGCAGGCTTGTAAGAAGTCCAAGCTACCATGGCGGTGGACCAGGTTTAGGACACCCAAGGTCTCGAGGTTGCCCAGGAGATGAGGGCCAAGTTGGAGAAGATTTTGGCCTACTCCCCGAGGTAGGAATTCAGTTTTGCGTCCTTGGTCGGTTCGGTTGATGCCATCAACATTGGACCTTGGCGCTCCTCTGGTCGAATAGTTTTTATGATACGTTCTAAGTACCAGTGTAACGAGGCTCTCCAGCCGGAGTCATCAACGACCGAGGATGATGAGGCGGAGCAGTAGAGCCATCTAAGGTCATCCAAGTGGGCCTCTCACTAAATACGAACATGGTAATGTGTTGGCCTAACATGGTAATGTGTCAGCCTAACATGGTAACGTGTTGGCCTGCTCATTTTCCCTATGGTCTCTGAGATTGTTCTTCGTCAAGTGAACACATGATATTGGGCAAGCTCAAGTATTTTTTGAGTGTTCTGCGTGAGCTCGAAGATTATCCTTGAACATGATAGTGGGTTGGTCGACCTAGCTTCTTTGTGATGTAAAGTTGTTTTCATCGTATAGTACGTGGTAAATGCAGGTAGCCCTTCTATTGTAGTAGAGGTCTTCTCGGCCTTTTGCCTTTTTTGTTCCTCAGCTGTAATTTTTGGGTTTCGCTCGTTTTGTAATTAGATTGACTTTGTAATTTGTAACCAAGGCATTTTGCCTGATTTTAATGGAAAAGGTACTCTCTCTCTTCGTCAGCTTCATTCTGAGTTTGAGCGAGCTTGTTTTTTCTCTCCCCTCTTTTTTGTTCAAGTGTTTGTTTAAAATCAAACCGGGATGTTTGCTTGAGGTCCTGCTTTGGGAAAATTTCCTTCAGTGGTGCCGTACTTGAACAAATGGTTCTTATATTCATCCAAAGTTGGATGCAGCATAAAACGATTTTGTCCATGATGACAAAGGGGTGGGTTACATTCCTATTTGCCCCGGGGGTGGGAGATTTGAGCTAACTAGTGAATTTGCAAAGCAGAGTGTTTGGTACTTATAGTTCTGCTCTTTTACACTCGTTTTTAGTAGGTCGCGTATTTTGCCCCCGTGATGGGATCTTTGCCCTTTTTTATTAGCAGTCCACGTGGTAGGGTTTCGATGGTCCTCATGGTAGGACTTTGTTTATCGCTGTTCGCGAATTGATAGGCGGAGAATATAACTTTTGGAAACGAACTTTTATTCCTGGCTGTTAAGGGGTGCCGACCCCGCGGTAACTCCAAGATGAGTTCCTCATATTCAAAGAAAAGAAGAGATAGGGCTTTTTGGGGGTACCTACCCCTTAGACAGAAAATATAATGATCTACATGCAGCTCATATATGGAACCTAAGTAGGTTGTTGATATTCTAGGTTCTCGGGATCTAGCGTCCGTCCATTGCCTCGAGGCCGTAAGTCTAGGACCCAGTGACTTCTGAAACTTTGTAAGGACCTTCCCAGTTTGGTGTCAGTTTTCCATCTTTGTTCCGTCTCCCGACGGACTCCATTTTTCAGAGTACGAGGTCTCCTACATGAAGTCTCCTAATCTTGACACGGCGATTGAATGCACGGATCATCTTTAGCTTGTGTACCTTTTCTTCTAAGAGGGTGTCACCCCTCAGCTCGAGTAGTAGGTCTAGCTGGTATCTGAGCCTTTCAGAACTCTTCTCTCCATCAAAGTGTTCCACTGTTAGACTTCCTTTCATGATTTCCATTGGTAGAACTGCTTCAGAGCCATGAACCAGGTTGAATGGGGTTTTTCCCGTGATGGCTTTTTCAGTAGTTCTTGTGGCCTAGAGCACTTCGATTAGTTTTTCTGCGTATAATCCCTTGGCTCCATCTAGTTTCTTCTTGATCCCTGTTAATAAGGTATTATTGCTAGATTCTACTTGGCCGTTGGTCTGAGGTCGAGCTACTGCTGTAAAACTGGCCTTTACTCCGTTTTCTTCTAACCAGTCGGTTAGCTTTGGAGTGTCAAACTTCCTTCCATTATTAAAAATGATTTGTCGGGGTGCACAAACCACGTAAGGATGTTTTGAAGGATAAACTTCCTTACATTGCTGATCATAGTACTTCTTACCTCCCGCGGTTTTACCCACTTGGTAAAGTAATCGACAGCTACTATGATGAATTTCACCTCACCAGTGGCTGGGGGAAAGGGTCATAGAATATCCATGCCCCACTAATGAAAGGGAAGCGGGCTAGGATTGGAGTAACCTCGGCGGTAGGGAGCCGGGGTATAGGGGCAAAGTACTGACATTTGTCAAACTTCTTCACCATTTTGACTGTGTCTCTTTGGATGGTAGGCTAGTAGAAACCTAGACAGAGTACATTGTGCGCAATAATTCTGGGTCCCTGATGAGCTTCGCACGTGCAAAAGTGTGTTTCCCTTAAAATTTCCTCCCCTTGGCTGCGAGATACGCACTTCAAGTGGGGGTGAGTGAAGCTTTTCTTGTAAAGTGTTCCATTCTTCAGGACAAACCATTTGGCCTTGTTCTTCATTTTATGGCTTCTCTCTCGTGTTTAGGTAGAACTCCATCTCATAAGTACGAGATGATTGGGTCCATCCAACCGTCAGATTGGTCTAGCACCTTGATGGTTGCCCCTAATTCGATGCTTCGTTTCTTGATTTTTTCCCAAAAGATGTTCCGGCATGACAATTTTCTAACCTGGGAACTACTTCACAACTACTTCAATGAGACTGTTTATTTCTTCCTTGACCTTTGCGAGTTAAGCTCTCATTCCGTCTCCTCTGGCTACATAACTTCCATCTACCTTGGAAACCACCAGCTGAGAGTCCATTTGGGCTTGTAATTTCCGGGTACCCGCGGCGAGGGCGAGGGCGAGGGTTAAGCCGGCGAGAAGGGCTTCATATTCGGCTGCATTATTGGAGGCTTGAACTTTGAACCATACCTCATATTCAAACATATCTCCTTCGGCGGAGGAAATTACTATCCCTGCTCCACCACCGGCTTTGTAGGATGATCCGTCGATGCTCACGGACCAATGGTTGACCTAGGCCTTGTGGACGTGATCAGAAGTTGTTAGCTCAGCGACGAAGTCTTCTAAGGCTTGGCTCTTGATTTTCCTTCGTGGTTTGTAAGCGACATCATAGCAGGTGAGCTCTTGGGCCCATATCTAGACCCTCCCCGCAGACTCCAACCTGTTGAGAAGCTTCTTCAAAGGCTGGTTAGTGAGAACTACGATTTGGTGCTCCTAGAAGTACGCCTTCAACTTCCTCGAACTAATGAGAACTCGAAGGGAAAATTTTTCACGGGTCGTGTCCCTTAATTCTGCCCCACTCAAGGCATGGCTAGTGAAGTACACCGGCTCCTGTACCTTGTTCTCATCTCTAACCAGTACAGAGGCGATGGCTCTTTCTGATACAACGAGGTAGAGGAACAAACGTTCTCTTGCTCTCGGGATGGAGATCTAAGGAAGGTTTTCGAGGTAGGACTTCAACTTCTCAAAAGCTTCCTGGGCTTCTTGCCCCTATTTGAAGTTGTTTCTTTTCCTCAATGCTTTAAAGAAAGGGGCGCACTTGTCGACAGACTTGTATACAAAGTAGTTTAGGGAGGCAATGCATCCGGTGAGCTTCAAGACAACCTGAACGCATCTCGGGGGATCCATTTCTTGGACTGCTTGCACTTTTGCGGGGTTAGCATCGATTCCCCTCTCGCTGGCCATAAATTTGAGGAATATTTCGCCACGCACTTGCCGGGATTTAACTTCATCTGATTTTTCCTCAGGGTTTCGAAGGTCTCTCTTAGGTCGTCCACATGAAGACCTGGTGGTATCCCGAGAAAGCATCCATGAAGCTGAGCAGCTCGCGGGCGCTAGTTGATTCGACTAGCCTGTCTATCCGGGGAAAGGGAATGTGGTCCTTCGGGCAAGCCTTGTTGAGGTCGGTGTAATCTACGCATATTCGCCATGCTCCACTTGTCTTTTTGACCATCACCACATTTGCCAGCCATTTTGGATACTTTAGTTCCTTGATGCAACCCGCTTCCAGGAGTTTTTGGCTTCTTTAGCGGAGGCTTTACTCCGTTCCTCCCTGAGATGCCTCTTCTTTTGTTTCACCGGTTTTAACTTCAAATTGATTTCAAGGTAATGTTCCATGAGTTGTCTGCTGGTTCCCGGCATCTCGTCTGGTCCGAAAGCGAACACGTCTTGGTATTCCCGGAAAAGTTTGGAAAGTTAGACATAGTGTTATTGCGGATGTCGTCAACAAGATATGTGACGTGCTTTGGCCGAGAAGGATCCAAGATGACCTCAACTTATAACCCCTGAGGATTTTGCCCTCTCCCGTTCTTTAATTCCGGTGTCAAGTAGTTCGGACGAAGGGGTGTTTATCATCAGGCATTGAATTTCTTTTCCTTTGTCCTGTGACTTGGCTTCTGGAAGGGTCGTTGTTTCGTGGACAACAACATTCTCTCTTTACCTCTTCTTTGACTCCGGCCCCTTATTGGCTATGGGGAACTCTTTCTTCTCCAGGGAGCCTTTGCTGAGACATTGGACATAGCAAGATTGAGCGGTTTTCTGATCTTGCACACCTTGCCTAATTTGCCGTCATTTCGGTGGAACTTCATCGTTATCAGCACCATGTTGATGTGCACGTTGATCTTGTTGAGGGACGGTCATTCTAGAAGCACATTGTATGCTAGGGGCATCTCGACCACTAAGAACTTGGAGACAACGCGTATTGCTTTGTTCTTCGCTCCTATTCTAAGGGGCAGCTGTATGCTTCCCACTAGGATGACTTGATTCCTCTAGAAGCCTATTATTGGGTGGCTGATGGGCGTGACCTTCTCGGCTGAGTAGCCGAGGTCTATATGACATCTGTAGGTGATGACGTCCACTGAGCTTCCGGTATCTACAAGTACCCTTTTCACGAGAGAGCTTGCAACTTTCACCTCTATGACCAGTGGGTCATCGTGAAGATATTGTAGTGGACGAGCATTAGATTCATTGAATTAGATAGGTTTCCTGAATTTGGGGACTTCCTCAACCAACAAGATATGGTCGAGGGACCTGAGATGAGCTCGTCTTGCTTTGTTGGTGAGACCTCCTACAGCCAAACCACCTGAGATAACTGCGACCTCGTAAGAATCTGAGGCGAAGGTGGAACTCTCTCATGCCACCTGGTCATGCCGTACGTAGGTCGTGGCTATTTCCTTCAAGAAGGAGTTGATCTTCCCTTATATGGCTAGGGCTTCAAGGTAGGTGCCAAGCTCTCTGCAGTATCTCGTGTTGTGCCCGTTGGCTTTTTGATAGTGGCACAAGAAGTAGCTTTTGTTGTTCTCCTTCATGGGGATCGGGTTGGGAAGCATTTTGGGGTCTATTTTTGCCAGGACATCTTCCTGATTACAATTTATGATTTTGTTTACCGCCGGGCTCTCGGGAGCCTTCTTATCGAATCGTTTGTTGGCCCCAACTTTTCCCTCCTTGGCGCAGTTTGTACCTCCCTTCTTGAACATCGACTTTTCGATGTTCAGTGTCTCCACCCTTCTTTTCACATGCTTCCCATGCCGAGCTCCTCAGCCTTCTCTAAACTTGTCAACGCAGTAGTTGCCTGTTACCATGTCTCTCCCTGACCTCTCCTAGGCGGTGAAGACTTTGGAAGAATAAGCTCGTACATAAGCCAAGGTCAAATTTTGGCCTTGGAGCTTCTTGTGCTCGAAGTCTTGAAGGATCTCACTGCCTTGGATGATGCCTTTGATGTATGCAGTGCAAGCGATGACGGGGTCTAACTTGGTTATCTCCACGCACTCATCGTTGAACCTCTTGTCGTAGTCTCTCAGGAATTCATTTTTTCCCTGCGTGACATTGAAGAGGTTTTTTGAGCATTTCTCCATTTTATCGAAGGTCATAAAGTTCTCCATAATGTTTGTCGTAGAGTTCTTCGTAACTATGTATGCTATTGAGGGGTAGGTGGTTCATCCACTTTAGTGCTCGACCTTCCAGCGTCCCGACGAAGTGACGACACATGGTAGCATCATTTCGGATCTAGGTCATCATGGCTGCATCGAAAGCCAGGATGTGTTCCTTCGAGGATGTTGTGCCATTGTACTTCTTGATCTTCCCTATCCTCGTTTTGAGGCTAATAGGGTACTCCATGATTTCTTCGCTGAGGGGCACTCGCATGCTTAGATCCGAAGTTTCTCCCAAGTTGGAGTAATTCCTAGAAGGCTCGCGATTGCCTCCTAGAGATCTGTTGTACTTTTCCTTTATCCATTTTTCATTCTCCTTCTCTTCCTCTTGGAACCTCAAGAAGTGTCTAAGGTCGTTCGTTTCTTCTTTATGGGCCTTTCTGGCCCTCTCCCTCCTGATCCTGTCGAGCTCGTGTCGTAGGTCGGAGTCGGCCTTTCCTGAACTTCCTAAGGATTGGTTGCTCTTGTGTTCCGAGTTCTTTCCCCTAAAGCGGGAATCTGATGAGCCAGATTGGCTTAACTGAAAGGGGTGAGATTTGAGGACTCGAGTGGACTTCACATCATTATGTACTTCAGGGTCGGGGATGTCGTTCAAAGTGGGGTTTTCCGGCCCGTCCATGCCCTTGTTCCCCTGTATCGTGTCCCGTAGGGCAATGCACAACTTCTTTATATCCCCCAGAATGTTTGCTTGGAATGCGGAAAGCTCTTTCCGGGTTACTGGTTCCGGGGGATGAGGGTTCCTCCTCGATGAACCAGCAGTGATTGAATTGTGGTGTGACATATCTTGGATTGGTGAAGGTGTTTGGATTTGTTTTATGTTTCTTAGTCTCATGCAACTTCTGACTAACCACTCCCCACAGACGGTGTCAATGTTTCGGGGCTTTTTGTTGTGGGTCGAACTGGTCCCTTGCATCTCAAAGGGTTGAATTGTTAGTAAGTAGCTTGAGGGCTAAGAATATCCGAGGAATCTCCTGTAGATTAGGGGTGACCTGCAAAAGAAAAGACATGAATTGCCCCTGAAGAGGTCCAGGGATCGTTCCTCCGATGCCTAAGTTAATTTGAGATAACTGATGAAATGCTCGACCACAAGAGAGGCCGAGGGACAAAAAAAAAGCGTATTAAGGTACTTCGGACTCAGCCACTTGAGAAACAAATGCTGAGAGAGAAGTGCAATGAATGCAAAAATAATGAGAGAATATTTTGTATGTACCTTCTTGGAACGTGTGCAGGTCCTTCATAGAGGGCCTCTGGTCTTCAAAACACTGACTAGAGCTTTAGATATATTCCGGTGGAGTGGCAACGCCCCACCTGGCCGGCCGGATTTTTGTCCCTTGGATGCCGTAGCGCCTGATTCCCTTTGTGGAAATGTCCATCCATGCCAAGCAAATAAGGAAGGATTTTTCAATTCTTCCTCCCGTCTCCGTAGAGGGTCATGGTCCTCCTCGGAAAGGGACAATGTTACATACTTATGCTCAGTGAGCTACCAATTAACAGAAATGCCCCTTGAATTAGCTGTGGTAAATGGTCAACATGACCTTGGGGAAACAGGCCCAAACAGTATGATATTCGTCTTGCCATAAAACATCGAAATGAACCCATTAGCTCATATTTTATTTCTTTAGGACATATTTCATGTTATTTATGTTTTGTTATATTTAGTAAAATGCCGAAATGCTCATCGTTTGTATGCATAGGTGTACTTGCATATTGCCATGGTTTTTCTTGAGCTATTTTTCGCTGATTACATTGTGTACATATTCTTCTCATAGGAAGAGAGGGCACGCTTGAGTGGTTACGGTGGTATAGGCGAGGTTATCGTCACGTATTGTTCTCTCGTTAGGGATCTTGGTGACGATTTTATTGTCCACTTTGAGGAGACCAGGTTTGGCCCTCTGTTCACTTCACTACGCGGTTGCGAGTATGTGAACTGTACGATCGTACGAGCTCTCGTCGAGCGCTTCTGGGATACAACCGGCACTTTCCACCTCCCGATGGGCGAGATGATGATCACGCCGTCGGAGTTTGGGCTGATCTCTGGTGTAGGCTTCATAGGCGAGCCTTTACCTCTGGATAGTTCTTTCTACCGCGAGCAGCAGAGACTGACCGACATGTTTGGGCTGGACTTTTTGCGGCTTACGACCCCTAATGACGGAGCCTTCCCTTAGTCGATATGTAGGGATGTCGTTACAGACCATCTCAATGATATGACTCTAGATCAGATAGCACAGGTCTTTGTCGCGTACGCCTTGGCTTGCACCCTATTTGCAGACAAGGGTAGCCGTCTTTACTTTACTTACCTCTCGGCCCTCGAGGATTTGGGAGGATCAGTGGATATAACTGGGGCGCACCTGGCTATGCGACCTTGATGAAGTACTTGAGGCAGGGATGCCGTCAAGTGAAGAACAAGGACATTCTCCTTGGTGGGTTTTGGAAGGTAATCGAGGTAAGGCCCCTTGTAGCCTTCAATTGCCTCATATTTTTCTACATTTTGAGTTACTAACTCTCTTCTTATGTGCAGATATGGTTCTATGAACACTTTCCGGTCTTCGGGCCGTGATGTGACAAACCCCGAGCTTTACCGATCTTAGCTCATTGGTCCGTGACCTATCGTACTGCTCCCAGAAAGCATCCGCTTTCGAAGCAATGGCGGATGCTGAACAAATTCGCCACTCTTCAGGTATACATGGATTGCATGTATTTTTCTTTTTGAATTGTGTATTATGCACTTTATCTTTGATCTAACTTTTTCTTTTGCTGCTTTCAGGTCTCGTATGCTCCTTGGTAAGATGTGATCCTAGTTTCCCTGTTGAGGTATGTCATACGATTCGGGAGTACGATCTGAAGAGAATCATGTTCTAGGGCCCCTTCGGTCACGTGTTGTTTCTCAGCGAGCGAGTGACTTGGAAGACCATTGGGAGGTTTGAGGTCCCTCAGGATTCTCCAAACTCTCTCATTTACACTGACTTTCTTCTGTGAGGGAGTCATAGGGGCTACGCGAGGTGCGAAATTCTTGTACTTCATCTAGCAAATGGGTGATGACAACCCAGCCTTTGCTTACCAAGCCTTCTGCAGTGAGCGTCTAATGCCGACTACTCTTCTTTTTACTGAGGTAAGCCTTCTGCTATGCCTCCACGCTTTTGAATTTGCTCGTGTTTGATGAACTCTACTGGAGTTTATTTGTTATTTCATGGTGGAGTGCACATTCATGTGCCAACTCTGTGTATGATCCATGAGGACGAGTCGGGAACTCATGTCATACTTGAGGCCCCGGACATACGGGATAACAAGTGTGAGTACCTTCCCCTTCCTCAAGGGAACCGCGGGGTATGCATGTCGACTTTGCTCTTTTCATTTATGATTTCAGTAGTGGCATTTCACTAACAGTTGTCTTTCGTTCGACCTTGCAGATGAACCCGAACGAGACTAAGGCGACCATGAAGGTCGTCTCCTACATGAAGAAGCATATCGAGCGGATCTTTACTTTGAGCTGCGCGTCTTGTACTTAGGCAAGAGAGGTCTATCCCTGTGCTCTTCCGTTTTATTTTTGCCAACGTTATGCTATCTTGTGGATAATTTTTACCAATTTATCCTTGTCAGGGGTTGTCCAGCCTGCAGGTGCTACCAGTGAGGGCATGGAGGCCTCAGGCTAGTTGGTCGCAGCACGGAGGCATTCATGCCTTTCAGGCAGGGTTCGAGCTGTTTGGCCCATACGGCCGAGGGTCGTTGGAGAGGTTCTCGCCGGTAGCCCCGAGCACAGGAGCATGCAAGGGATCGAGAGTCCGTGGGTCGCTACGTTGTGGACTCGCCTGTCGTTCCCACCAGCCAACAGATGGTAGACCTGAACACCATCTTGGATGTGCAGCAGGGTTAAACAAAGGCGGAGCCTTCCCGCAAGAGGCGTGCTGGCTCGGTGCCCCCTGGCCGTGATTAGCCGTTTCATGTAGATAGCGATTTCCCGAGGGTCTCTTAAACTCTCTTTTTTTTATTTGTAAAGAAGTTTTATTATATGAAATTTTATTTTCTGAAAATTGCTTGTCATGCACACATTTATTCATGAAAAATAATAAAAACTTTGCACACATATATACAAATAAAGAATAAAAATGAAAAGAATTAAACCAAGAAGATAAGATAAAAATTTATGTACATATTTCAACAAAATATTCCCATGGACACACTTATGCACAAAATTGATTATATTAACCAAATGTAATAAAAATGCGAATGCATTTACATGGGGGGCAAAGAATTGAAAGCCAAACGGAAAAATTAAGTCCTAAATCGAATTAACTCAAGGGAAGTGAATGATCACTTAAATGTGATGCTCAATGGCTAGCGAATACGACAATTCGTCTCTAGGCTAGCGAATATGAAGGGAATCGCTGGGCATCCAGTGATTATACCCAATATCACCAGGGCACCTAGAGAATATGATTGCATTCGCTCGGTTGAGTCCCAGGCCTGATGCTTCGGGTTCCCTTTTTCGAGCGTTTCTACATGTCGAGCTATAGAATGGTGGTTTTGCATGGCAGAATACTCCGCCTGAATCACGAAATTCTCAAATTTTTCCTTTTTTTAGATCTTTTAAGCTCAAAATTATCCCAAACTTATGGCCAATCTGTTTGAAAAGTCTTTTGATCCATGGATGAACTCCATGTCCATGGAGGAACGTCAACATTTAAGAATCTTTAACCTTGCGATATTCTTAACCCTCAAACAAGTGAAGCTTTATTGGATTCTCCTAAGGGTGTCTATCAAGTTTTAGATGCCCGACCTTCATGTCTTCCTCCTTGGAGGGACCAAGGAATTGCGTCCTTTGGCAGAGGAATTCTCCGCGATTCTAGGCATGCCCCCAGGCATCAACACTGCGCTTCCCGTGTTGAGTGACAACTTCAAATCCTTGTATGAGGATTATCTCAGCCTCAACCACAAGAAAGCTAGAGATATTCATGACGGCAATTACTTCAACTTGCTTAAAGTGATCGAGCACTTTTCTCTTCCTCCCTTGGAGAATGATAGTAGAGCGAGGACGTTCCATCAACGGGCATTTCTTTTCTGTCTCCTATGCCGCTTCCTCTTCATGGGAAAAGGTAAGATGGCCAGAGTTTCTCTTCTACACGTTGTCAAGATGATGGACGAAGGGTGTAGTCCCATGGCCCTAGACTTGCTTGCTTGGATCGTTTGGTGTATGAAGAGGATGATGACTTCTCGGGAAGTCCTATGCTTCTTCAAGTGATTCTTAATGCTTCTTTTTCTCGCTTTTATTTACATGCTTGATTTCTCCTTTGAATGATCATTGATTTTTTCTCTTTTCTTTTGTCCTTGTATATTTTGCTCTTAGAGCACCTTCGGTTGGTGAAGAAGCCGGATGCACTTATCGCCTATACGCCCAAGTAATTTCCATCTCGCCAACGCTTGTATGAGGAGAAAGCTATAGATGAATTGATGATTCACTTGGGAGGGAACCCGACAATCCGGTGGCATGTCTCGTGGTGGCATCATTCCATCATGGTGGGATGTGTGGAGGAGATACAACATAGTCGAGTAGTAAGCCTTACCCATCTTTAGACGTTTTACCCCACTCGGTTCATGCGTCAATATGGCCTAGCCCAACGTATTCCCAGATTAGATACCATTGTCCAACCCGTGGTAAAATTAAGTGTTAGGCACTTGGAAATTTTGTGTAACTATTGGAACGCGCACCCGCGTTGGGTAGTGCTCTACAAGACCTTGTCGCCATTTGTGACGAGTCATTACGTTGCGTAGATGATCTTCGGTCACCCAATTAAGTGCAAGGAGTCTCTGGAGAATGAGAGACAAGGGTTGAAGAAGCAAGCCCCTCCACCAAGCCAACCCAAAAAGAAAACTATTCTTCCATCGAAGGAGAAGGCGAAGGTGAAGCCCCCGGTTTTGAAGGTTTGTCTCGTGGATGTGGCGCCTCCCAAGAGGAGAAAGAGGACGCACTTGGTTAGACGTCGCAAAGATGAGGCGAGCACAAGCGCAGCTTCCTCAAAGGACCGTCCTCCTCCCAAGGAGAAGGAGAAGTAGAGCATAGGTTCTTAGGATTTTGAATGATGTACTATTTTATATTCCCACTATAGGAAATGTTTTACCATTTTGAAATCCTTGTAATAGACTTATGAATCAAATAAAAGAATCTTTTATCATCTTTGTTTGTACTTGTTTCAATTTTGCATCAATATTTGCATCGCTCTTACTGTTTTTTTGCACTTTTTGAACCATAATGTATTATATTTTGCATTCTATTTGGGATGCCAATAGGCTGGTACCCAACAATTTTGGGCTAAATCGCCGGGCACCAAGCGAATTTGTGCAAATTCGCTGGGTTGATGCTCAGTTTCTTTTTGCGTACTTCCCATTTATTCAATAGTATTTTCTGAAAATAAAAGAATGCCTTTTCCAAGAAAATAAAATTTACTAAGGTTTAAATGAGTATTGAAAACTTCAATAAATTACATTATTTATGCTCTATAATTATTGTTAATCTTTGTAATTTGTGAAAAGAGAATGTCTTTTCTCAAATTTTTGTTGGTCCAAATCATGTTTGACAATTTGGAGCCAAAGTAAAATAAATACCCAAATCAATTTCTACTATGGGGATAGCCTAAAGCATATTAGAGACTTTGAATTCAGAAGATGGGCATAATGTTAAGTATAGTAAACACTTGGAACTATGCACTATGGCCATAATGTAAAGCATAGCGCATTCCCCCAACGTGCGTCTTTTTCCTTACAGAAAGGGATGTGTTTATCATATTTTTGAATGAGTCAGGCCCTTGCAGGTTACCTAAGTATCCGAATGGGAATCAGGCCGAACGTAGTTCAAGTAAAGCGGTGTAAATGATGTCTATCAATTTTAGGCCGGGCC
>ONZA01013823.1:58139-69955 GCA_900322205.1 Kewa caespitosa | reverse complement strand
TTTTTTTTTTTGTTTTTTTTTTGTTTGCCTAATATTATCCTGGATAATATATGGGCGTTAAACGAATATTAAACTTAAGAATTACGCGTAAAACTTCTTTAGTTGGTCTAAATTAATTAGTTGGGAAAACTCTATTCGATCTAGATCCATGTGCAAGACCACACGCCCGGAAAGGATTTTCTTGATTATGTACGGTCCCAACAATTATGGGTTAAATTTACTGCGTGGGTCTTATATAGGTGCTCAGTTTTCTTTCAAAACCAAGTCCCCTTCTTTTAACGATCTTGTTCATACCTTTTTATTGAAAGCATTAGCCTCTCTTCTTTGACACATTTAAACATTTTGCAAGGCGTTTAGACATCTTTTGTCTAGTAAGACTAAATGTTCGTATCTTTCTCTTGCCCAATCAGCCTCGAGAAGGTCACTCTCTAGAACTACCCTATGGGAAGGTATATCGACCTCAATGGTAAGGACTTCCCACATACCATAAACGAGTGAATAAGGCGTTGCACTTGTGGATGTCCGCATGGTGCTCCTATATCCCCATAATGCGAACAGAAGCTTGTTAGTATAATCCTTATAGGTTTCTCTTATTTTTTGTAGAATGGTCTTGATGTTCTTATTGGTGGCCTCGACAGCGCCATTGGTTTGTGGCCTATAAGGCGAGGACATGCGATGCTGTATCTTGTATTGTTGCAAGAGATCCGCAGTTTCCTTTTTGAAGTGAGACCCATGATCACTAATTATCTCATGTGGGACTCCATATCGACAGATTATATTATTATAGATGAATTTTGCAACTTTTTTGGAAGTTAATTTTGAGTATGATGCTGCTTCGACCTATTATGTGAAATAGTCGATGGCAACAAGGACGTACTTGTGTCCGCTTGTAGCCTTATGACTTATTTTACCAATAATATCGATTCCCTATGTTGAGAAATGTCATGGGGAAGTCAAACCATAAAGCGTTGAAGGCGGCATGTGTTGTAATTTGCATGGATTCGGCATTGCGTGCATCATTGCACATACTAGCTACAATCCTTTTCCATTTTAGTCCAATAATAGCCTTGCCTTATTATTTTCTTTGCGAGCGTGCGCCCGTTGATGTATGGGCCGCATACTCCTTCATGCTCTTCCCCCATTATTTCCTTCGCATGTTCTTCATAGACGCAAAAAAGGCTAACTCCATAGGGGGTTTTCTTATACAATCTGTCTTGGTACACCACAAATTGTGCCGCGAGAAGGCTGATGACCCTTTGTGCTCGCGGGTCATCACACCCTGGGGGATACTCTTCGTTCAATTTTTAATTGAGGATATCAGTATACCATGGAACTTTCTCTAAAGTGTAAACTTCTAAAGTGTAGTGGTGAGAGGGTTCTTCCCTCCTTTTGATGTATATGGGCATTGTCTTGATCTCACCAGGGATAGTGATCATGGATGGTAGCTTAGCGAGCATGTCCCCGAATTGGTTCTCTTCTCTCGGAAGGTAGGTATAGTGGATTTTGGAAAACTTTTCGGCTATCTTTTCTAAATGGGATTTGTAGAGGGCCAAGCTCTCATTCTTGACTTGTCCACTTTTTTGAGATTTGGTTTATGATTAGGGTGGAATCTCCGTACACCCTAATGGTTCTAATCCCTATGGCTACTATGGCTTGTAATCCAACAATGCAAGCGTCATACTCCGCAGCATTGTTAGTTAGCTCAAAAGTCGAGTTTTACGGATAATGGTATGTATGCCCCGTTGGGTGATACTAACAGTACTCCTACGCCATAGCCTCTGTAATTTGATGCCCCGTCTAAATACATGAGCCAAGTCTCGGTATCTGCCATCATGATGTGCTCATCGTGAAATTCGTACTCTTCCCCATTTTCTTGACCTTTTATGGGGTGGTCAGCCAAACATTCAAAAATGGCGTGTCCTATGATGCTTTTCATATTCTCTTATTTGAGGTCAAATTCGGATAGCATGACGGTCCAACGAGTTGTCCTTCCCTTCAATTTGGGTTTCTGGAAGATATGTTTAATGGAACTTCTCGAGATCTTATATGCATTTGATGATTGAGCATATAGTGTCTTAGTTTTTTAGTTGCACATACCGTAGCGAGCGTCATCTTTTCTAAAGTGGAATAGCGTGTCTCACACTCGAGAAACTTCTTAGTCAAGTAGTATATGACCTTTTCTTTCTTATCAACTTCTTGGGCTAGCATGGCCCCTATTGCGGTTTCTGTAACCGTTAGATATAATATGAGCGGTACGGCTGGCGTCGGCGGGACCAATATTGGTGGATTTGCCAAGTATTCTATAATTTTGTCGAACGCCTTCTAACATTGGTTTTCCTATTCGACCTTTACTGTCTTCTTTAACTTTTTGAAAATAGGTTCGCATATATTAGTCAATTTTTTTATGAATCGACTAACATATTGAAGCCTTCTTAGGAAACCTCTTATTTTTTGTTGTTTTTGTGGGAGGCATTTCGATTATTGCTTTGATCTTTGAAGGATCAACCTCGATTTCCCTAGAACTAACTATGAAGATGAAGAGTTTCCCGGATGTGACGCCAAAAGTTTACATTTTAATGAGTTAAGTCTCATATTGTATTTTCTCAATCTTTCCAAAAATTTGCGGCGATTAGGTATATGCCCTTCTCGGCCACGAGACTTGACGATCATGTCGTCTACGTATAGTTCGACCTCTTTATGCATCATGTCATGTAGGAGGGTTTGTGCCGTTCTTTAATAAGTTGCCCTGACATTTATCAACCCAAAAGGCATGACGATACCAGTACGTTCCCCATTGTGTTATGAAAGTTTTTTTAACGTATCTTCTTCGACCATGAAGAGTTGGTTATATCCCACATAGCCGTCCATAATGGATAAAAGCTCATGATCTGCGGTGTTATCGACTAGGACATCGATGTGGGGTAAGGGAGTACTTTTCTTAGGACAAGATTTGTTCAAATCTCAAAAGTCGACACACATTCTTACTCGTTCTTCTTTTTTTGGGACGGGTACGACGTTGGCTACCCATTGGGGGTAATCGGCCACTACAATAAACCCTGCGTCGAGTTTCTTTTCTACCTCTTCCTTAATTTTTAGGGTCCACTCAGGTTTCATCGTCTTATGTTTTTGCCTAAAAGTTTTCGCATTAGGGAAAAGTGGAATTTTATGCTAGGCGATGGATCGACCGATTCCTGGCATGCCCTTATAGGACCATGCAAAAATATCTATAAATTCCTTTAACAGGCTGATTAGGTTGGATCTTTCATTTGGAGCTAGAGTTAGACCAATTTTAACCTCTTGAGGTTTATCGTTAATCCCCAAGTTAATCATCTTTGTTTCTTTATTTACCGAGGTTTTTTTTTTCATGTTCGAGCATGGCCCGCATGAGTGACTTATCTTGAGTAGATTCCTTAGTGGAAAAACAATCCAAGAAGTAAGCGCAATCATCATTCATTTTATTGATATTGTCAAAGAGTACATCAATGGAAGAATCATACACCTTGGGATTGAGGAAGTCTAGCTTCCTAATCCTCTCGGCAGGAGAGTGTCCTACACTAGCAGCAGAATCGGAATCGGTAGAGCTACTAGAATCTCAGTCACTCGACATGAACATAGGTCCTTCTCCTATGGTGATGCTGAACTTGCGCCCGTCGGAAGTTGTCCACTTGCAGGTGCGGTGCCATCCCTCTATTCTCCCAGTGGCAGGTGCGATTAGCTCGGAGGGGTCAACCTCTTGGTTCTGGATGGCAAGAACTACATCATCCTATTCTCGTGCTGGGATCTTCTCTTGCCCGAAAAGGAGACCAAATGCATTGTGAGGTAAGGGTTGGGCCCCATCAAGTAAGAGTTGGTCCTGAAACTTTGGAATATCATTTTGAAGAAGGTTGCAATCCTCGAATATTTAAAATCCTAGGATTAATGTGCCTTCTTCTTTGAGGTAATGTGGCTCGGGAAATCCATAGTAAGGAAAATTATCGCCTGCCCAAAAAATTGTCCGTTCAGGGTGGGGGAATAAGTAAGTTTAGAGCTATCGAAGGGAATGCCTTCTTGTATGGCCCTCTTTCGTCTTGCCTCCCTCGACATTTATTCTTTGATTTCACAAATCGAGGGATCGTAGCATAGGTCAAACGTGAGGTTCGAGGATTGTGCCCACCGAAAAGAACTCAAGCCTTGGGTGTTCCTTCCTAAACCAATCCCGGCATGTAGCCATGTTTCCGAGGGATGGCATTGACATGGAGGTTGGAATGAGGATGAAGGTCGAATAGAACTGTACATCCTCAATAGCATTTATTTTGGGGATGAAGCCCAAAAATTCCTCGTCTTTTTCACCATGGTCTATTTATAAGACGGGAGTCTTGGATGAGGTGTCCTTCATTTGGTCGGCCTCGATTATGAGAACTTTTCCCTATACAAACATTGTTACTTTCAGGTGAAGGGTGGATGGGATGGCATTGATGCTATGTAACCAAGGTCGTCCTAGTACAAGGTTGAAAAAGGAAGGGTATGTCGATCACGGAAAAGGTGACCTGTTTTTATATGACACCAGCAGTAACATGGATGCTGATGCTTCTCCTAGAGTTATCGTAGGCTCGTCAGACTTGTGACATTTGTGCAAGGTCATATTGGATGCCTAGTCGTTTTGCTGTCCTAACACTACTATAGAAATGGTTTACTACATTAGTTAAAGAAGATATAATACGACGGTCCCGCTTTTTTTCTAAAACGACGTCTTCGTGGGAGACGTAAAAAATAGAACGTTTTTTACGTCTGTTTTCAAAAACACAAGTAATAAACTGAACCCTTTTTTACGTCGGTTATTAGAACCGTCGTAATAATTGTTCCATTCTGCTATAAAAGTCCACCCGTAGTAAAAGATTGTGGCTTTTTATTGAAATAAAGTAAATTTTTGCGAGATCCACTTTCCCAATTTCCCACTTCCCAACTTCAGTTCCTCTTATTCATTATTTGTATTATACTATATTGAATCTTTCCTTTCATCAATCTTCTCAATATTTGATTTCTTCTAATATCATAAGCATCAAGTGCATATGCATTTCCAACAGAACCAAACAAAGAAATAATGACCAAACAAAATAAAGTGGACAAGAAACAGAGCAATAAGTATATAGTATCCTCAAACTCCTTGAATAAGAATAGTTCTACAAATCAGATCGCACATACAAAAGTAAAATTGATTTACAATGTTACATGTACTAAATAAATTAGTTCAAGGTAGAAAATACAAAAGAATGACTTCCAGTTCACCAGATCCATCGATTAACCTAACAAAAATTATAAAATCCAAAAAACTAAATCTGTAAATCAACTACCAAGTCTCCAGATCTGAAATCTTTACTCATACTCCCACTCAGCAAAAATCAACTGATCGCTTCAAACAACGATCAGATTTGCTAGAAACGGCGTCGACTAGGTCATGTTGACTTGAAATCGCAACCTTGACAACCAACAAACCCATTGATGAAGGTGAAGCGATGATGATGACGATGAAGAGGATCGATGGAGAGACTTGCGAAGGAAAACAAAAATATCATGGGTTTTGTGGTGAAGAGGACAAAGGTTGATTATGACTTATGTAGAGAGAAAATGGAGTCAAGAGAAGGATAGAGAGATAAAAGAATTTGATGAAGAAAGGGAAAAAGAGAAACGGCTGTTGAAGACTTGAAGTTTGAGGGATTGAATTGGGGGATTAAGTTTCAAGGCCCATTATAAATCTAGGGCAATAAGAAAGGATTCGGGGATTCCTTTTTACATTTTTTTTATTTACGGGTCAGTGTTTTTACGTCGGGTTTAAAGGGAGGCGACGTAGTAAATGGTTATCACGTCCGTTTTATCAATAACCGACGTAATAAAGTTTAACTAATTTACAGATTTGCCACCGCTATGCCCTTACGTCGGTGTTTCCAATATCTAACGTAATAAACATGTCGTAGTAAATCATGTCTGTAGTAGTGTAAGTGGGCATATATTGACCGCGGATCCGTTATCAGTGAGTGCCATTGGAATGTGATGTTGGTTACACGTCACCTTAAGGTATAGTGCCTTGTTACGGTTTCGACGTTCTTTAGGCAGGTCTTGTTCCGAAAATGTGATCGTGGTGGGCGATCTTTCCTCTGTCAAGAAGCTTACAAGCTGCAAGCGAGATGTTTCATGCGAAATGATTTTTTTATGTAGTTCGGCAGGGAGTGCTTGCCTATGCTCCAGAGAAGATGCTAAAAGTTACCAAACAGTAACGTCAGCTTTCACTCTTTTGGATTTTTTTAAAAAAGGGTTATCGAGTGTTTCTTGTGCCACTGCCTCTTTGCCCTTATCGGCCGAGTTATCATTGTCCTGGGATGGGCCATCTTTTCTCCCGTAAAATCTACCCGGCCTAGTTTGGTTTTCGGCTTCATCCTCCCAAACTTCGTGTTCAGATAGCCATGCGTCGTCATAAATTTTGTCACACTTTATGGATGCATCCCATGCATCCTCTTCATCATTGTCCCATATACCGTTGAAAGTTAAGTGACCATGCGATGACACGAGTTTGATAAGTAAAGGTGGATCAAAGCCTATGTCGTCGCTGATTATAGAGTGTTTCGGGTGATTTCGGGTATACGGAGTGGACCCTGAAACACTCAAATGGTTGAAAGCTTCGATTGCTTGAGATGAGGAGAATGCTGAAAGGTCTCATCGAAAGAGGGTTACCTGTGCAAGGATGCACGTGAATTTCCCCCGGCGTGGTCCGGGGAACAGTCCTCCGATGATCAAGTCAGTAAGGAGAGTCCAAGAAAGACAGATTTGCCCAAAGGGGCAAATTGAATGCTCTTTAGGGCACTCAAATATTCCTTGAGAAACGGGAAAGACTTGAATACTCTAGAGAAAAAAAGTGAGTATTTAATCTCTATCAGAACTAGTTTTTCAATAGTTTTCTTCTCACCTTGAAAGATGTGTTTCCCCCCTATTTATAGGCATTTCCCAAAGAATGCTAGGGTTGTGTCTTGTCCACTGGGGAGGCGCCACGTGGACATGCCTTCATTGGGCCTAGCAAGGAAATGGACCTACATGGGCCATCAATCTGATCTGGGCATGTGCTGGACACGTGCCATTCTCCGTATCTTTTGGAATCTTATGTGGGTACCGCCCCATCAAGGATGGTCCTTCGTCAGTTCCTGGGGTGCCCCTCGGCAGTGCACCCCTTCGTCCCCTCTCTCCGGCAGGTCCCTCGTTAAAGGGGGAATGAGGGTCTCTTCAGCCCACTACAAGGAGAACCCCTTGTCCTGCCCCTGGAGGAGGGGACAAGGGTCAATTGCCAAAAGCCTAGGGTAGAGGGGGGAGTCAAGGTGCTCTCAATGATCTACAGGCCCGCCGAGAGGTACGACCCAGTTGAGAGGCTTGGGCCGAGAAGGGGGGCCCAATCCATATCCATTAGGGTGATGAGGTAGTAGTGAACGAGCCCATGGGCTTGGAAAGAAGCCCAGGTCAAAACCAACCAAACATTTGCCCCTCGTATTGGGCGTGGCCCTGTGCTTCAACGAAGGGGGCTTTCCCGATACGAATTGACTGAATGGACGAGGGTTTTTTGCTCGTATGAAGAGTGTTCCCCGTCATCTTACGGTGCTTTAAAAATGTTGCCTCGGAGGGGGTTCTTAGAGCATGGCCAACACATGGCAGGTGCTGGAGTCTTGTCTTGGCACATCCTTCAATGGATCCATTTTTTTTGGAATTTTTGTTTCTCAAACCTAAAGTGCTCATTGACTCTTTTTCGCCATTTTTGTGGACGTTTCACCCAAAAGACGCGACCCTTCGCCCCCTGGTCGCTTTCCCTTTATAAATATAAGGCCCCTCACCACTATTCCCTTCATTTGCTCTTCTTCCATTTTTTGAGTTTTAGAGAGAGAAAGTTCCTACAAAGAGAAGCTCTCCATCCTTGCTCGCATTCAGAACCGAGGGCCTCATCGGTTTCCACCACTGCATCATCTCTCTCTCAGGTATCTTCATCTCCCTTTGTAAATATGTATCTTAATGACTTTGAATGGGATCCCATTCTCAGGGCCTTTGTTAAAGAGACCCCAGAGTCTTGCTTAGCGCGCCTGAGGGGGACAGCAGAAGGGATCTGTCTCTCCGTCACGAACGAGGAATTTTTTCCCGGGGGATCCAACTTCGGAGAAGTTCCCCTTCGCACCCTGGACCACCTTTTTCGGGAGATTGACGTGAATAACCTCTGTGAAGCGGAGGGACCCCTATCCAAGGCTCACAAGGGGAGGTCCCACCCCTCATCGGGTCCTCGGCCTCCTCGCCCTGAGGATGTAAGTAATAAGTTGTCGAAGAGCAACACTGACGCAGTAGGAAAAGATATCAATAACGGTAATAACGATTGTGCTTCAGCTCCGGCGCGCTCAGCGGCACCGATACAAGATCGACGTGTCCATAGGAAGACTGTAGCTAGAAGGATGCCTCGGACGAAACAAATGGCTCACAGGGTGCCCCACATAGTTGAGGACGAGATGTACTCACCGTCCGCCGAGATCGCCAAGTCGAAGCAATCGGGAAGAACGAAGCTTGTTCTGGACAAGAGTTCAGAGCCGGCTTCATCTGTTGGTAAGTGATTTTTAAATTTTCCCTTTATTTTTCCTCGATTCTAGCTGGCTTGTCCCGCTTCGGACCCCAACACGGTCATTGTCGCTTGCTTCCCCCCCGTATATTATCTCAGCGGATATGGCGGGGGCCTTAAGGTGAAGGAAGCTGAAGCTAATGGAAGAGGAGAAGGCGGCTTAAAATACGAATCCGAGCACCATTCCTAGCAGTTGTGGGTCGAGGGTCCCGAGAGGCCGATCTTGATAGCGCCGAAAGGGGGGTCGATGGTTGACGCCCCCGAGGGCGCTCTTATTTTTCATAAGCTTTCGGGTAAATTTTGTTTCCGACCACCCCTTTGCCCTCTCTCTGTTAAGGGTCCTTGGTGTCGCTCCAGCGCAGCTTCTCCCCAATACTTGGGGACATATCACTTCTTTCATTACTTTTTGCAATGTACATAAGATGAAACCAACTCTCGGCCTTTGGTCCCTCGTGACAAACGGCCCTAGGCCGCACCAAAGGGTGCAATCCCTTTTTTATTCTGAGCTGAGACACAAGTACATCTTGGGCCCCATGATGGCATCAAAAAATGAGGATTTGGTCTCGAAGTACTATTATGTTAGGGCCCACAAGAACAGTTTCTTGGACTGTAACCCTCGGTGGAATTCCTCCTCGGGACCGATTTCCTTTGCGGTACCTTCGGTGGAAGACAGGGCCGCCTTGAAGATCTTCAACTATGAGGTGAAGCTTTGGAAGATGGACACGAAGATCTTGGTGAAGTTGCCCCTTCAGTGGATGCCCGAGAGGAAGTGGCTTGAGGAGGAGAAGTTTCTGGTGTACCATGAGATCAGCGATGCCATGCACCGAGGTATTTTCCCTTTGTTTTTGATATGACTTTTTCCTTCATCGTTGCTTGCTAACCCTTCTTTTTTACAGTTGGCAGAGCTGGCTCATGATTTGTTGATGTCCAACACGATGGGTCTGGACAAGACAGGGGTCTCATTGCAGGAGGACCTCCAGGCCAGGATAGTCGCATAGAACCAGCTCGTCCTTGCTGAGGCGAAGGCGGTGAGTCTTGTGTTTAACATCTTCTTATTAACTTTATGCTCTGTTTCTTACATCCTGTCTTTCGTCCTCGCAGAGGGTTGAAGCCAAGAAGAAGGGTGCTGGGACGAAGCGCAGGAGGGAACCGATAGCCTCCTCATCTTCTCATGTGACGACGAGTTCTCTGATACCTAAGCCATTGAAGAAAGTGGGCATCGGGTTGGAGCTGAAAAATGTGTTGGAGGTCCTTTCGGAATGGAGTCTCAAGACGTTCCGACGACAGTCGTCATGGGGCTCACTGTGCGGAAACCTCCATCCGGGTCCGTCAAAGATAAGGGGAAGAAACCTATCGTTGCTCCTCCGCCTCCCCCTTTGCCTCTTGTACGGGCCGAGGGGTAGCCTCTCGCCGTGGGGCCTTCTCCATTGTTACCTCTCTTGTACCCCGGACTGCGAAGACGAAGGTGGCCGCCACTTTCTTGGAGAGGGCCGTAACCGAGGAGGACGAAAGGCTCTTGGAGGAACGTCCAGGCATTACCGAGAGCATGACCCGTCGTCTAGCTGCAGAGGTACGTCTCTTCTTGGTTGCTTCTGGATATCTTTTTGGTTCCCAGGCTAACTTGCTTTCTCTTTGTGTCGGCGGTGCTCCTCTCTGTTTACTTTGCCAAGATGGCTCAGCGGGAGGTGTCATTCCGAGATGCTGAGAGGGAGAGAGACGATGTCGTATCGGCTAAAGAGAGAGCTGGGGAGGCCAAGAAAGAGGATGAGAAGGAGAGGGACCAATGGTCCCAACGTTGCATCTCTCTCGAGAAGGAGAAGGTTGAGGCTGAGATGGCTGAGGAGAAGAAGAAGGTCGCAGCTCTTGAAGTCGAGCTTGCTAAGGAGAAGTTCGAGAAAGAGGTTGCGAAAGCCGGTTGCAAGTCCTTGGAGGACAAGATGGTAGTGTCCGAGAGGGAGTTCCTAGAAAGCCTCAGGGATCCCTTCATGACCATTTTCGACTCCGAGGAGGGCTACTTGGCCTTGCTGGCGAGGCAGATTGTGATGCTCTTATCCCAAATGGGGGAGGATACATCGACGACCAAGGCGGCTTATGCTGAGGAGCTGGCGTGGAACCCTCAGTATCACTACCGTAAGACCTCGCTTGCTGACCTCTGAGACTTCAATATTAACTTCCTGGATGCAATCGGGGATCACCTTGAGCCTCATGCCGAGGGTGATTTTTGTGAGGAGGACGAGGATCGAGGTGCCGGTGAGGACCTGTCTGCCCTAAAGGATGCTGCCGAGGGTGTCTCTCTGCCCCAAGGTCATGATGTCGTCGAAGATGATGCGGCCAATGTTTCTTCCCCCCTCTCCCCTACGTCTTGAGGAGAGAGTTGTAGTTTTTTTACTTTTGTTTTGTTATGAATCTTGAACAAGTTATTTTGCAATGGAAGCCGTCTATCTTTTCTATTTAATGCTTCATTCTTTTATTTGTCCCGACCTTGGTCGAGTGATCTTTATTGGGTGTGACGAAAGCTAGAGAAATTTGACAAGACAGCGGACGAGAGGTAGTCGTGTTTATCCATTGTAGTTGTCCTTCGTCCACTTGCCCCCACTTGAACAAGGAAGGGTGTTGACGATGAATGGAATGGAACGAGGGGTGGACCTTTGTCTTGTGTTGTGTGCTCATAATAGCGTTGAGGGTGGGATCTTTTTCAACACTTAGAATTTTTCTGGTATTTTTTGATGAGGCTCATGGATTGAGGCATTATCTCCTTGAAAAATGTTTTGGATTGCATTCATTATCTTCTTGGGGGATGTTACGTCATGTGTTGCACATCCCCTATTTTCCTCAAATGATCTGGGCCGTTGACAGCGCTTGACTTTTTCTATAAGAGGAAGGCCTTTGGGTCATTTTCTCCTTGCACCTTTCCCTTTCTTCCCTCACTTTACTTTCTGAGTAAAGAACATGCCCTTCCTTTCTTAGTGTTCTTCATTTTTCGTTTCTTTCTCCCCTCTCTCCCAAGGTGAGATGGGCTTCGTCCGTGGCTATGGCGACCCTGGTGGTCTCGTCCCCATGTTCGATCCATGTTTAACGCTTTTTGACGATCGTGGCCTCCATGGGGTTGACTTTCTTATCTCATTACTCTTCGATGATTAACATCCTTCACTTATGAGGAGGTGGAGGGAGGTGACGGTTGGTGCACAATGATCCTCTTGAACTC
>ONZA01013814.1:47760-63467 GCA_900322205.1 Kewa caespitosa | reverse complement strand
TTTATTTTATTATTATTAATTTATTTTTTATTTTTTATTTTATTTTTTGTGAACAAAAGAATGTTCTTAAACATACATGCCAAGATAATATATACATTTGTCAATATATTGGAATCATCATTAAATGCATCGTCATTTACGTAAAATGTATCACTTTTGCAAGTAATTGTATCGTTTGTAAAATCAAGATGGTCTATTACATAATCACTATTAATAAGAATAGTATCAAAAAAGTCAAATCAATCACTAATTAATTTTGTATAATTGATGGACAAGTGCGTTTGTCGTGGTAACCTAACTCCCCACAAGCTGCACAAAGTATTTTGTTCTTTTGTTTCACCGTCTCAGTAGTAGATTTCATCCTTTTCCCACTACCCTTGTTGTGCAAAATCTTCGAGGGTTGTATTGTCACCTCACTTGGTTTAGTGAATCCTATCACAGACTCTATTTCTTATTCCTTTGTCAATGGTATTGATCCTCCATCCATGATGCTCTTTGTGAACTGTTTCAGTTTGCGAATGAAAGAATTAATGTTCTCCTCTTTTGATCGCACGACAACCACGCAACTGTATATCGAAGACCACGAGTCACCCAAGGCTCTCTTCCTACTTCCCAACATCTTACATTCTTTAAGCAGGTTCCCATCGAAATCATACATCAGCTTTGGTGGCGCATGCTTAGTCCATGTGTCGATAATGTATTCAATTGGTATTTCTTTCAATCCCTATTTTTGAACACCCACCAAATGTGTCTACAAAGCTTTCCCTTCATCACAAACAACTTACAAGAGCACGTTGCTCTGTGTGTTTCTATACATAGATAACCTCGAATTTGATACCATCACTTGTGTCAGATACCGACAAAATCTTCGCATCTAATTCTCTCACTAAATTGTCAACACCACATTTGAAGCAAGATGTCATGAGCTCTTCTTGGAAATCATAGAAGATCTCATGTGTATAAACCTGTAAACAGAATGTATTAATTTTCAAATGTATCCATTTCTGCAGAAATGTACCACAAATATCCCCAAAAGTACTACTTTTCTAAGTAAAGGATTCATGTGACACATGACCTGTGACAATAAAACAGAATGTATCATTTTCAAATGTATCTGTTTTAGAACAAAATGCATCCGATAATAAAAGAAATGTAATCACTAAATACATTAAATGTACCATATTTTATAACACTTGACAGAGTAGCACTAACCTTTGAAGCGTGGACTTCCAAAGGCAGGTTAACCAGCAACTGAGGAAGTGAGTTGTTGCTAATGTTATTCAGTTCCAGCTGGTTGTGTCTTTCGGAGTAGATTGCACTCATGAATCTCATCCAAAGCTCTACTAAAGTCCCTTGTGGACTTAGGAAGTTGATGAAGAAATTGTTCTCACTCTCTGACCTTTGTGTCGTTCGGAGAATACCCCCCATGTAAGCATCTCAGAAGTAAGCCAGTATCCATAGCTTTCTCTCCTTGTACAAAGCACTCAACGACTTGTTCGCTCTAAGTTCATACTTTTCCAACATGTCATCCCACCTTTTTTCAAATACAGGAGGCTCTATCTTTGTGTCCCAAACACATGCATTTAAATCCATCAAGATATCTGTTTCAATATATACGGATCTACTCACCTTGTTGCTCACCTTTTCCATTATGTGCCACGTGAAAAATCATTGTCTAGCTCTCTTAAATACTTCCTTGAAGCAAACTTTAATGGAGGGGTCTTGGTCTATTATCACATACTTTGGTTCACAATTACCCATTGCCTCCAAAAACCTCTCAAACACCTATCGGTAAGACCTCTCATCCTAATGTGATAGAAGTGCCGCCTCGAAGAAAATGCTTCTTTTATGGTGGTCAACACCAGTGAAATGGGCAAATACCATCTTATACTTGTTCGTTGCATATGTGGAATCCAATGATACCACGTCCCAGAACAAGCTATAATTTTTCCTATAAATTGGATCTGCCCAGAATATTCTAGACAAGGAATTATCCTCATCGAGATCATAAGAAAACTTAAATCCAGCACATTCTTATTTCTATTTTTGCAAACAGTTTATAAAAATTTGAGCATCACCGCTGATTATAAACACTTTCACATCTCTCAAAAAGTATTTAAACTCTTGAAGGGTTGCTCCTATGTTTTGGTAACTTCCGGCTAGAAATTATCCAGGGGTGAACCTCCGGCATGGTACGGGAATTTTATAGGTTTTGGGGACACTCAAGGTAGAGCCTTTGATCTTTATCCTTTTACCTTCGCGATCTCCCCTTCACGAGGACCTACAAAATGAACATCGGGGAGCTACCCCCCAGGGCATTCCTGGGGAAAGGCCCTCTGACAATCAAGTTATTAGATGAAAGAGGGATGTAAAGGAATCTAGGTTCAACCAAGGATGCAGCTTGGTTGATCCTTAGCTGGGAAACGGGGATGAAAGTTAAGTGTGGAGAGTAGGATTTCTCCTTTAGCTTTGATATTCAGGCGGAATGTAGGGATTTATACTTGATTAAATGCATGTATGTAGGCGGATTGCCCTAGGTCACATGTCTGGACGTGGACCAATGAAAAGTGACCATGTTGGTGACTTCGTTCCCCAACATTCTACTAGGCAATGATGTGAGCGTCGCCCTAAGTTGGGCATGTGGATTTGGGCCCAATCTTCAAAGGTAGGTTTTTGCCGCAAGAGATCCTAGATGGCTCCTGTTGTTTGGTCCGTACAACGCTATGTTGACTTGGTTTGTCGCTTATGCACGTGTTGCGCCAGCTGGGGGCTCAGTTAGTCCTGGGTTCAAATGTGACCTGGTTCTTCATGTAACATGGGTTCGGATGTGTCTAGGTTCTTCATGTAACCTGGGTTAAAATGTGTCCAAGCTCTTCATGTAACCTGGGTTCAAATGTTTCCAGGTTCTTCATGAGGTATGAATATGTGGGTATCAGTCTAGGTTCCCATGATATCTAAGACCTTCCCCCTCGCTAGGGAGAAAGGGGATCTTATCAATGATTCTGATGGCCCTAGGCAAGGGTAGGCGAAGCAAGGCCTATCAACCCCTCCACTGGTAGCTAAAGTAGGAACTTGACAAGCTCACTAGTGTTGGGGGCATATGCATCCCCAAGTTTTCTTTTCTTTGGTAGGACCTAGATCTTGGTCTCCGTCAACATCCCCCAGGCCTGGCATGGCGGGGGCACATATATTTACCATAGCAAGATACAAAATGTTGGATGAGGTCAGGGTCCGCATTTCTTGGTAAAAACTTGAGTTCTCTTCCCTTAATGGTACCAGGGTATGCATACTAGGGAGTAGTTACAGAGGGCCTTGGTTGAGTTCAATAAGTCAGCATGGCCTAGGGGCATGAACTGGATCCTCATGGGAATAGGTAGAGGCTGGAAAGAGTGAGAGAATAGGGGGACCCCCCTAGGGTCACCACATTATTCAGACCCTCAAGGGGGGTCCGCTTCGGTTCGAGAAAGGGTTCCACTCGAAATTGTGTTGTACTTCCTTTTTTGACTGCCTTGCCATATTTCTGAGTGAGTAATCCGGTGTATGAGGCTGTGAAACTTCCCCCGATCTAGGGACGGGGAGGCCGCTCTTTTAGCTGGCATGTAGGCTGAACCTGTGGGAATCCCAATGATACTTTCGGATATGTTATTTGTAGTCCTCTAGGATCTTTCCTCTTCCCCCAAGCCCACAACCTAGGTTGATGGAAAACACTGACCAACTTTACCTCCATGAGAGTGTGTACTTGAGATTGTTGAACCACCTCTGGACTCCCTTGCAGCTTCGTCAGAAGTTTTCTATGGCCCTAGCTATGGAAGCAGAGGATAAGGAAGATCCTAACATAGATAACCTGGACATGTTATGTGGTGCCTCTCCAATGCAAGTGGACGAGAGCAAAGCTCCCCCTCATAAGGCACACAAACTAGTATTATGCGCAAGAAATAGGCAAACAGAGACTCGGTGACCCCTCCCCAGTCAAGCCTAGCTTCCATAGGTTCCAAGATCCATAGTTGGATGGAAGGGAGGGAGGAGGTACATATTTCCCCCCCTTATTCCTCTCCTCCTTTTGACCCAAAGGGAGAAACTGCATCAAATTGGGTTCGGGGAGTCATACTGTTGAGGTTGAATTCTCGCGGTCTTCATCTTTCTTCTTTTCTTGTTTTCTTTTCCATTTTTATTGGTAGCTCGGCCTGCTCAAGCCTGCTCACATTATGGCTAGGAAGTCGACTCAACAAAAAAAAGCAGGGGGGACACCGTTGCAGGGACACATATTCACAAACCTAGAGATGGGTAAGGAGTGATAGTGAGGACTCGACCAAGGCTGATACCTTTGCCGCCATGCCTCCCACGAAGTCGGTCGGGGAGATGGAAAGGGAGAGGGAAAGGGAGGCCCTTACATGCCCTCTCCCCCTCATGATGTGTTGGTTACCACGATGACAAGGGATGCCAAGGCTGATGATGAGGGGTTGGTCGAGGGTGATTATGTCGTTGATCACGAGGATGAGGCCGCCCAAGATGGTGCCGATCAGGGGGTCGCGGATGAGGCTGACCAGGAGATGGAAGACGAGGCTAGGCGGGACATCGATGAGCAGGGAGCCGAGGCAGGCCATGATTCTTATGATGCTGGGGTATTTGAGGATGACGTGCCTTTGCATGCCGAACCTAGCCAGGTGCGCTTTGATGCTCAGCGCTCTTGGACTTGGCCTTTACGAAGTGATGGCCTTGATGGGTTACCCGTTTCCCACCTGAACATCATTATGACCCTAGATAGGTCCTTGGGAGCTTTCATCATTTCGCCCTGCACTTTCATCTGCCTAACCTAGCTTCTCAACTCGTTATTGCTTTTATTTTGCTCACTTCGCTTGTGCTTGTATTTCAACACCATGCACTTGCCATCTTTGTTGAAGAGGCTAGGTTTGAGCTAGTCTTGGCTCTGACTTGCTCAGCATAATTGCAATTTCTTTTTAGGCTTGATGACCAGCCTCGAAATAAAGATGCCATGGTGGACGGTAGCCCCAGGAACTTGTTGCAAATTTGAGGGCTGAGCTCAAATTCTATGTTCAGATTCATGTATTGCACACTAGGTCTTGAGACCCATTGTTAAGTCCACACACTTTGAAATTGGAAGCTAGACTAAAAGGCCTTTTGTTGATTACTAGGTCTGCAGACCTTATATTGAGTTCCAGGTCCGTAGACCTCTGTAAAACGATATTTCCGAAGACCTCATAGTGTACAGGCCAGTATGGGGACCTATGTAAACACTAGGATATGAGTAACACCTCTATGTCATAGTGCAAGAGGCCAGGTCTGGAGACCTGTGTTAGAAAACACTAAGATAGGAATAACACATCTATCTCATTGTGTAAGAAGCCAGGTCCGGAGACCTGGGTAATAAGACACTAGGATAGGAATAACATCTGTATCTCATAGTGCAAGAGGTCAGGTCTAGAGACCTGGGTAAGAAAACACTAGGATAAGAATAACACATCTATCGCATAGTGTAAGAGGCCAGGTTAGGAGACCTGGGCACCTAACTGGGTTTGGAGACCTCACTGCCTTGTTCTTAACAAACTAGAGATTGTAGGCTCGGAAGCCATAGCGCTGAGTTTGGAGATCTCAACGGCCTAATCCAGAGACGTAGGTTGATTGCAGACTCAGGAATCCTGAACAGATTTTGTACTTGGGGAAACAAGTATTGAATCATAAGCTCAGAGGCTGTAGCGCTGGGTTCGGAGACCTCAGCGGCCTTGTCCGGAGATGTAGGCAAGTTGTGGACTTGGGAGTCTTGAATGAATTTTGTACTTGGCGGACCAAGTATCGATTCGTAGGCTCAGATGCCGTAACGCTGGGTCTGGAGACCTCAGCGACCTAGTCCGAAAACATAGGCAACTTAGGCTTGGAAGCCGTAACACTAGGTCCTGAGACCTTAACAACCTAGTTGGGAGACGTAGGTAAGTTAGGCTCAGAAGTCGTAATGCTGTTCCGGAGATCTCAGCCACCCAGTCAGAAAACGTAGGCAAGTCAGGCTCGGAAGCGATAACGTTGGGTTCGTAGACCTCAGCGACCTTTTCCAGAGACATATGCAAGTTAGGCTCGAAAGCCATAACGCTGGGTCAGAGACCTCAGAGATCTAGTCTGCAGAAGTAGGCAAGTCAGGCTCGAAAGCTGTAACGCTAGTCCGAAGACCTCAGCAACCTAGTCCATAGACGTAGGCAAGTTAGGCTTAGAATCCGTAACGCTGGGTCCGGAGACCTCAGTGACCTAGTCTAGAGACGTAGGCAAGTTTGTCTCAGAAACCGAAACGCTGGGTCCAGAGACCTCAGCAACCTAGTCCCAAGACGTAGGCAAGTTAGGCTTAGAAGCCGTAACGCTGGGTCCAAAGACCTCAGTGACTTAGTCCGGAGACGTAGACAAGTCAGGCTCGAAAGCCGCAATGCTGGGTCCGGAGACCTCAGCGACCTAGTCCGGAGACGTAGGCAAGTTAGGCTTGGAAGCTGTAACGCTGGGTTCGGAGAATCAGCGTCCTAGTCCCGAGATGTAGGCAAGTAAGGCTTGGAAACCGTAATGCTGGGTCTGAAGACCTCAGCGACCTAGTGCTGAGATGTAGGCAAGTAAGGATCAGAAGCCATAACGCTAGGTTTGGAGGCCTTAGCGACCTAGTCCGGAGACATAGGGAAGTCAGGCTTGGAAGCTGTAACATTGGGCCTGGAAACCTCAGCGACCTAGTCCGGATACATAGGTTGATTGTGGACCCAGAAGCCCTATTTTAGTTTTTATATGCAATGGATTGAGTGCTTTGTAGGTCCGGAGACCTTAGAGATAGGTTTAGAAACCTTAGCGTGTGAACCCAGAGACCCTGGAGGATTGCGCACCTGGAGGCCCTATTTTTGTAGAAAGATGGGATTGTTCAAGGGATGCACGTCACACCACAAAGAAAGATGTCTGAGCTCTGAAGGCTGCCCACCATTGGAGGGTGCCCACTATGGCACTGACCTAGCATTTTTAGGCTCTACACTTCCTTAGGTTGTCGGTTTTCCATGGCCTCGAGAGTTTGTTTCCCTGCAGGTCTTCCAACTTAAAATTCACGGGTCTGATTACCCTAGAGGTCTTGTAGGGGCCTTCCTACTTGGGAGTTAGCTTCCTGTGACGAGTACTCCCAGTTGTTCTTAGCACGAGATCATTTGGAATGAGAGATCCTTCCTTGTCTAGAGCGTTGTAGCCCCTGACCATCTTGTGTTTGTAGATTTTCATTCTGAACAAGGCGTCCCACCGTATCCAAGGTAATGAGTCCAGGGATTATCTCAGCTTTTGGTGATTACATTTTTCGTTAAAGTGCGATACCCTGGCTGTGGGTACTTTGAACTCAAAGGGGAGCACAACTTCAGACCCATATACCAACATGGGTGGTGCTTCCCACATTGAAAATCCTTGAATTGATTAGTTGGCCAGCCTAGCTAAGGCGTCGGCTTGCTGGTTTTCCGAATGTGGCATGTACTATAGCTTCACCTTCTCCAGCTTGACTCTCTTCAAGTACGACCTCATGTTCAAATCCTTGGTCTCGAACTCGCCATTTACTTGAGAAACCAGCTAGGAATCCATTCTGATCTCCAGTTCTCCCCCTGGTGCCTTATCCATGTGTATCCTGGCTAGTAGGGCTTGATACTCAGCTTTGTTTTTAGAGGCTGGGAATTGGGACCTAAGCGTACTAAGGTGTCTCCTTATGGGGAGACTATCACCACATTGGCTAGCCACACTAGGAACTGACACTCCCTGATAAAGGCAGATTCTAGCAACTTCTTGACTTTAGTTGCTGCAGCTTCTCTCCCCTCAGATCCAAGTTGTCGCAAGTTCTTCTTGACTGGAGTGAAACTAGGATCGGTTCCCAGGTTATGCTTAATGATGCTCGAGTCGATCCGCGACATTCCCTTACAAGAGAACGCGAATACGCTTGAGTATTCATGCATAAGAGCCACACGACGTGCCTCCAACCCTGGCTCTAGATCCGCACAAATGAAAATGGTGTGCGCAAGGTCTTCATCATTGAGTAGCACTTTTTTCTTGCCCTCAACAGGTTCCGGCTTTTTCTTCTCTATCTTCTTCCCTTGAGGATTGACTAGCTTTATTAGGAACGTCTTGACCAACATGTATAGATTTTCTTTGCCCTTGTCTAGGGTCTTCTGTCTCTTGGTCTTGCAAGGCTCGTCCAGGCTCTCCCAGGGCATAGGCTCTCACTGGGAATCAACATTTGCCTCTAGGATCCTATGTTTTTCAACCCTAGGTTCGGCTCTCTAGGCCCAGCTTATGATGGGATTTCTTGTTCCCATATCAGCTTTGTCGATTTTTTTCCTTCGTGCTTCGACCTTCTCTTGTTGATGTATTATGTTATTGACTCTTCTTGGGGTGGGCATGCGGCCCAGCACTCATTCTTCCTTTCCAGCCCGTGTTATCCCCCCCTGGGGTGCATGCTGACCCTAGGTGTGTAGCTGCTTTTTTGTTGATGTTGAGGGAGGGAGAGAGCTGTTGGGTTTCCCCCTCTGTTCGTTCCTCAAGATCATGTTGTGTAGACGCTATGTGTGTTGTCTTTTGTGAGCTTTGTTTTCCTCCCTTAGTTGGGTTTGTCACTTTCTAATTTAAGTGTTTTCCCCCTTTGTGAGATTTTTTTGTGTTCTGTTAGGTGGCTGGGTCCCCCCCTTTATCTATTGGGTCGGCTCATGTGTTATTCAAAGGAGAAATTATGCGTGCCCCACCCCTTTAGGGGGTAGGGGTCAATTTCTTTCCGAGGGATACCCTTGGTTTCCTGGTGTTGAAGAGTTTGCTAGGACCTATGGGACTGACTCCTTTTTGGGACGTGTTCTAGTTCTCCTTTTCTTGGAATTGATTGAGAATTTCTTGTATCATGTTATCCCACTCGTGATCGCTTCACTTTTGAGCAAGGAACTGGTGTAAGTCCCTTGCACGTTCATTTGCTATCCTTGCGCGATTCCCTTTCATGTTGAACCAATCTTTCAAGTCTCTTGTGGTGTTGATGGACCAATCATTTTCATGGAGACCCAGAGCATGGGTTCGGTGTGAAGCCTCACCAGGTCTGTAGCCTTGGTTCGGGGTGCTGCCTGTGCTTAGGTAGGACCCAGCTTCTTGCATGTAGAGTAAATTAACCAAACTCGAGCAGGCGACCATGTCGTGGACAGATGTCCTGATAGAGGGGGGAGGGGGATCTCGTTACACTCGGCCAGATTTGTCCTTTCTTCGGTAGCGGTGTGAGGGATTAGGGTGCTCGCAAGATGCTCTATGTGGGCGCCTCCCGGGTTTCCTCTAATGCTTGTATATCATATCGACGAGTGTATAGAGTTCCCTTTTAGTGAGGTTAGGAACTCTGTCCTCGGAGGACTCGGGGTCGACATGCTTGATGATCCTAGAGGGAGGGGGTTAACTTGACAATGGGTCCGGTCATATCCTATGTCCTTTACATCCACTTGTGGTGGGTTGGTATAACCGGCATGACCTTCTCTCTTGTTTTGGCTGGCCATGGTGTTTGTGTGTATTTTCAATCTCATAAAAGAATAAAGTAAGGCGTTTCAGCAACACATCCCCACAGACAGCGCCAAAATGTTACGGCCAGAAATTACCGGGGGGCGTACCTCCAGCACGGTACGGGGTTTTTGTAGGTTTTGGGGACACCGAAGGTAGAGCCTTTGATCTTTATCCTTTTACCTTTGTCAATCTCCCTTTCACGAGGACCTGCAAAATGTACACCGGTGAGCTACCCCCAGGGTGTTTCCAGGGAATGGCCTTCCGACAAAGAAGAAGGAGGGATGTAAGGGAAGCTAGGTTCAACCAAGGATGCATCTTGGTTGATCATTAGCTGGGAAATGGGGATGAAAGTTAAGTGTGGAAATTAGGGTTTCTCCTTTAGCTCTGATATTCAGGCGGAATGTGGGGTTTTATATTTGATTAAAATGATTCAAGCTAGGTACCTTTGTCTTTCCTCCTCCTTGCTAATAAATAGGAGGATTGCCCTAGGTCACATGTCCAGATGTGGGCCAATGTAAAGTGACCAACATTGGTGACTTAGTTCCCCAACATTCTACTGGGCAATGATGTGAGTGCCGCCCTAAGTTGGGCTTGTGGATTTGGGCCCAATCTTCGGAGGTAGGGTTTGCCCGTAAGAGATCCTAGCTGCCTTCCGGTGTTTGGTTCGTACAAGGCTATGCTGACTTGTTTTGTTGCTTATGCACGTGTCGCGCCAGCTGGGTGCTCAGTTGGTCTCGGGTTCGAATGTGACCAGGTTCTTCATGTAACCTAGGTTCGGATGTATCTAGGTTCTTCATCTGACCTGGGTTCGGATGTTTCCAGGTTCTTCATGTAACCAGGGTTCAGATGTGTTCAGGCTCTTCATGTAACCTGGGTTCTGTTGACACCAAAATAGTGTCCCCCCCAACGACCCTATGACGATAACTAGTCTACGGTACTATTTTCGGATATTTTTAATACGTGAAATAATAAAAACCAAAGTCAACCAAAATCAAAGTGAAAAATGGTCATTTCACCTCACCCTTGAAGCTTCTAGAACCTTTTTGAGACCTTGTCGGCCAAGGAAAGCCTAAGCATAATGCGCGAGGCAGTTCAAATGTCAGCGATTATACACATATTCGCTGCCCATGTAGCGAATTTCCCAAAATATTGCCACGCACCTAGCGAATATCTCCATATTCGCTGGGCCTTGCAACGAATTTCTCTCATATTCGCTGTTTGTTGAGCTATCCTGAACGTTTCACCCAAGTGCATGGTTCAGTTTCCAGCGAATATCACCATATTCACTGGGCACTGAACGAATGTAGGCATAATCGACTTGTACCCCAGCGAATTTTCTCATATTTGTTGGGCCAAGGTGCATTAAATTTTTAGATCCTATATAAACCCATGCATTAACCTACGGTTTAACACATCTAATACAACCTAAACTTTTGCTAAAATCCTCCCAGCAACTAGAATACATCCTCTCCCAAACTTCAGCATTTTTGTTAGCATTATGTACAATTTTTTTAAAGCCAATAACACAAAAAGAAAAAAAAATCCTTAGAACACAAAAACTGAAACACAAAATTTTGCCTATAAGGAATTCCGGCGAGCATCCCGACCAAATGTAGACTCTCGAGGGTCCTCCCCTCCTAAGTCACTCCTTAGGAGGGGAGTTGTGATTTTTCCACATTTTCGTTCCTTTTATTTTCATTTTACTTCTTTTTATGTCACAAAATTGGGGAAAACAAAAATTCAATATTATTTTATCTAATTTTAGACATAAATCTTATTTTGATTTTGCTGTCATGCACTTAAATTTTTCTTCATTTTCAAGTCATGAATTTGGGATAATAACAATTTAATGTTATTTTCCCTAAATAAAATGCCTTTATTTTCTTTTATGTATATATGTATTTTTATTTATTTTTTATGTTATTTTATTTTATTCATTTTTGATTTTAGGAATATTGTACATTCTGCCCCATTTTTATTTTTTATATTTTCGGCATTTACATATTTTTATTTTATTTCATTTCTTCTCGGCAATTTTATTTTCTTTTTTCTTTCTTTTCGCATTTTCTTTATTTTTTATTGTTCTTATTATTTATTTTTATTAAGTCACATAAATCTGGAAAGTAATAATTCAATATTAATTTTTAGGATTAAAAGACTTATATTTGTATATTGTTATTTATTTTATAATATATTTATTTAGTTGCCCATTCGGTAATGTTTATTCCCAAGGACATATTTATGTGCTTTTCTCGCTTGATTATGGACAAATAAAATTGCATGCTAAACATTGATAACCTAAATAAAATTGAGTGTCAAATGACTTAGAAAACGTTTAGGTTAATTTACTTTTTGAACCAAATTGATTTACGAAAAGTTATTATTCGCAAGTAGTGGTCGTTCGGAAAAACAGGCAAATTGGATGAATTCCACATCCAATTTGTACCATCGCCCCCGAATCTAGACTTTGGTAAAAGGAGTCAAAAAGACGGTTTTTCTTATTTTCCAAAAATAAGGTGGCGACTCCAAACACCCCAATTGTGTCATTTAGCACATTACAAAAAATGACATTTACACCCCCAAACACGCACCATTTCCGTGGGGGGTACACGCGCCTTCATTCAACTTATGCCTCCTCACATGAGCGGGAGGGCCGTGGCCCTACATTGGTGAATACGCTGGGGACTTAAGTTAGAGAGGGTGAAACTCGAAAACAAGTTAGAACAAAAAACGTAAATTGATTTGGTTCAAAATATGCATCATTTTTCATGTAGTATCATGCGTACACGCAGTAGGTAACCCATAATCGATCCTCTGGGGACGAGTTCGATTACGTGGAGGATCCATTTGAGTCTCCAAGAATATCGTAAACGACTCTCCACTCACGACCTTTCTTTCATCCATTCGGTGAAAGCAAAAAGGTAACTTATGGCGCTTATGCATTCCATAACGTTGTAAGCACCCCGTATGTCGTGGGAGCCTTTTTTCCTATCCCGTTTTGAAACCTTAGATAACTATAGCCGTTGAATATGTTTTTAACATAGAAGAGCATATGACATTTTCATGCGTGATGTTTGCATATTTGCATTGCATTTGGACCGAACCGTTAACAAAGGGGCTTTACGGTTCATTTTTTTTTTCCTTTAGAAGTTAGGTTTTCTCCTTTTCTTTTTAGGACCTTTCTTCTTTTCACCCTTCCAATCTAGTTCCCAAACTAACTCTGGGGAAATATCCATTCATTGGACCCACGGCGAGGATAATCGACCTCGTAGAGCATCGTCTCCAACACCTCCGTTCTCAACTCTGTCCCATTTGTCTTCTCCCGAACCTAAGTCACCACGTCCTCCGTTCGTACGTCAACTCACGTTTGAAACGGCCAACCAAGATACCATCCAGGAACTGGCGACTCTCATCCAAAACTTGACAGAAAAGGTGACCGAACTGGAAACCAAGAACACTGAGGAAGTTTACCCGATCAAGGGTGAGCTGAAAATGTTTGAGACTGTCCAGAAGCACAACAAGCTTTTCAACTAGTACCATGACATTGAAGGGATGGCCCCTAACCTCACAGGCACTATACCTGATAAGACTGTTCTTTTGGGCCTATCCAAGTTTAAGAGCATTGACAACCCTAGGACCCATCTTAGGGCGTTTACCATTACCCTCACTTTACATGGTATTGATGAGGAATCGTTCCCTCACACCTTTCCTATGTCCTTGGATGGACCCGCATCTAGTTGGTACTATGGAATCAACACTAAACCAATCAAAACATGGGAGGATATAAGCTTAGAGTTCCTAGCTCAGTATTCATACAATAGCAATCTTCTCGTTACGATGTGCGTATTAGAAGCCACAAAACAGCTCACAGGTGAGGCTTTCATGACCTTCGTCACTAGGTGGCGAGAAAGGGCTACAGACATGGTAAATAGCCCTCGGAAAGAGACCAAGTGCGTACTATTATACGCAATTTGAGGCCTGAATTCAAAAAGCACTTAATTTTCCAACCTACAACTTATAGAGGTAGGATAGGCAATACATGATGAGCTTCCCAATATAAAAGCGAAATGGAAGGGCAATAACAACAACACCACCAAGCGGAACAATATCGCGAAGGTGAATGAGGTTAATGCCCTAAACGAGGGAACACCTCGATGTTGGGAGCAGCGAGCCTATACCCCATTGGGTAAGACTCTCACCCAATTGCTAAAAAATAATTATTTGCAGCTAATTAGGCCCACTCCCGATGTCCGACACGACAAACGGTCCAAGAGCTACGATCTATCAAAATATTGTGAGTATCACTGTGGCAAAGGCCACGAGACCGGCAAGTGCTGGACCTTAAGACACGTAGTCCAATACCTTATTGATAATGGCACTTTACCATTGCTGAAGCCGATACTTGCTCCAAATAACAACAAGAATCCCCTCGCATCTCACCAGGAGTCCATTTTTTCCATATCCGAAGATGACCTATGTTTCGGCCCCACTTTACCTATTGAACCCGTATCAGTGCATGGCCACTTAAGCATTAACGGTATATGGGATAGCGATGAAGAGGATGCATGGGATGCATCCCTAAGGTGCGGTGAAATTTACAACGGCACATGGCTTTCCGAACATGAGGTTTGGGACGACGAAGTCGACAACCTTACTAGGTCGGGTAGGTATTACAGGAAGAAAGACGGTCCACCCCGGACCAATGATAACCCGGCGGACAAGGGTAAAGAAGTAGTGGCACAAGAACCAAACGATAACCCCTTATTAAAGTAATCAAAAAGGATGAAAGACGATGTTACCGTCTCGGAACTCTTAGCTTCGTCTCTGGAGCATAGGCAAGCACTCTTTGCCGAACTCAAAAAAATAAACGTCTTGCCCGAAAGGTCTCCCGACGAGCTTATAAGTTTCTTGACAGAGGAAAGATCGCCCACCATGATCACTTTTTTATATGAAGATCAACCTAAAGAAGGGCGTAACCATATAAGGCACTATACCTTACAGTGACGTGTAACCAACATCACGTACCCATGGCACTTGTGGATAACGGGTCCGCGGTTAATGTTTGCCCACTTAGAACCACAAAACAATTAGGCATTCAATATGACCTCGCACAATCATCACAGGGCTTACGGGCCTACGATTATTCTACGAGAAGTGTGCTCGGCACCATCAGCATCAATGTCACTGCTGGTGTTATAAAAAAACGAGTCACCTTTTCCGTCATCGATATACCCTCCACCTTCAACCTCCTCTTAGGACGACCTTGTCTCCATATCATCAACGCCGTCTGTTGACACTAAAATAGTGTCCCCCAAATGACCCTATGATGATAAATGATCTATGGTACCACTGTCGGAAATTTCTAATACGTAAAATAATAAAAAAACCCGAAAAAATCCAAAGTCAACCGAAGTCAAAGGGCAAAATGGTCATTTCACCTCGCACTTGAAGCTTCTAGATATTTTCCCTAGGATTCCCGGCCAAGGGAAGCTAAAACCATAACGGCCAAATTAATTTAAGAGCCAGCGATTAGGGGAAAAGTCGTTGCCCACCCAGCGATTTGCCCCATAATCAATTGGAGCCCAGCGACAATCATCATATTCGTTGGGCCTTCCAGCGATTTGCTCTTATATTGTTGTCCATTGGTTTTCCTCTGATCATTACAACCCAGATGCATGGTTCATCTCCCAGTGAATAGCACCATATTCGCTGGGTGCTAATCGAATACAAAGGGAATCGCCCAGTGCCCCAGCAATGTAGTACATATTTGTTGGGTCAAGGTGCATTAAACTTTCCACTACTATATAAACCCATGCATTAACCATACGTAAACACAACATTCATAAGCAAAATCTATGCAAAATACACCCAGCAACCAGAAGCCCTTCCATCTCAAGCTTAGGAGTCCTTTCTGAGCATTTTTCTCATAATTTCCTAGGCCAAAATCACGAAAAAACCTTAAAACACAAAAATCGTCATACAAGATTTCGCGTATAACAAATTCTGGTGTCAATCGCAACCAAAGGTACATTACCGAGGGTCCTCCCCTCCTAAGGCACTCCTTAGGAGGGGAGTTGTGATTTTTCCATATTTTTATTCTCTTTATTTTTTGTTTATTTCTAATTATGTCACAAAATTGGAGAAAATAATAATTCAATGTTATTTTCTTTAATTTTAGACAA
>ONZA01013810.1:799-23867 GCA_900322205.1 Kewa caespitosa | reverse complement strand
AAAATTTGAAAAGCAACTGCTTTCGCAGTTCTTATAGTTTGAAATTCCAGTATGTATAAAATGATCAATATTTGTTGTATCTAACCTGAATATGGTCCATTTTAGAAAATAGTTTCAATTGGTTCCTCAATTGAAAGGGAAATAGGCTTAATGTGCTACAATCGTTCAGTAAATATGAAGAACATGTCAACCTGAAATCTTGTTATTTTTAAGCCGAGTATGATTTATATGATCAATATTGTTGATAAAAAATCAAAAAATTTCCAAATCCGATAATTTAAGTTTAATTGGTTCGTCAATTGAAAAAGAAATATGTTTAAACCGATGAGGATTGTTAAACAACGTTAACTATGAAAAGCAATTCCAACCGTAATTCTTATAATTTTGAAATGGAGTTCAATTGAAATGACTAATGTTTTTGGTATATGTACAAAACATGTTCCAATTTTAGAAATAGACACTGTTGGTTCGTCAATTGAAAGAGAAATAGGCTTAAAACGCTAACAATCGCTTAATAGCGTTAAATATGAACATCAATTGCAGTCGCAAGTACAATTGTTTGAAAGCCTTAGATGATTTAAATAACTGTAATTGTTTATATATAATCAGAACATGTTCGAATTTTGAATAATAGTTTTAATTGGTTCATCAATTGAAAGAGAAATACGCTTGAAACGTTATCGATCTCTAAAAACGTGAACGATTGCTAAAAAGAGTTTTAATTTTTGAAAGCTGAGTATGATTAAAATAATCAATTTTGTTGAAAACTAACTAGAACGATATCCAATTTTCAAAAAAGTTTTAAATTGGGTTTTCACTTGCAAGAGAAATAGGCTTAAAACACTATCAACTGTTAAAAAACGTTTAATATGAACAGCAACGGCAACCTCAATTCTTCTTACTTGAAAGCCTGTTACAATTGAAATCATTAAAATTTGTTAAATCTAACAAGAACATGATCCAATTCGAAAAACATTTTCAATTGTTTCGCCAATTAAAAGCGAAATAGGCTTATGACACAATTGGAAAATAAATTCTCTTTATCCTAAAGCACAATATGATTGAAATGACCAATTTTTATGTTATCTAAACTAAACATGTTACCTTTTTATAAAAAAGTTTCAATGGTTTAGTCAATTTAAAGAGAAATACGCTTTAATTGCAAACGATAGTTAATAAGCGTGAAATATGAAAAGTCATTGCATTCGCAATTCTTGTTATTTAAAAGCTTTGTGTGATTAAATATATAGATATGTGTGGTATATAATCAAAAAATCTTTTGATTTTAGAAAATAATTGTAGTTGGTTCGTCAACTGAAAGACAACTAGGCTTAACACGCTAACGATCGTTAAAAAGCATTAAATGTGAAAATCAATTGCAACCGCAATTCTAATCATTTATAAGCCTAGTGTGAAGGAATTCATCAAAAATTTTGAATTCTAAACATAACTTGATCCTATAATTAAAAGTAGTTATAATTTGTTCGTCAATTGAAAGAGAAATACGCTTAAAACAATGACGATCGTTAAAAAGCGTTAAACATGAAAGGCAGTTGCGACCGTAATTCATTTTATTTAATAGTATAGAATGATTGAAATCATCAAAATTAATGGTATCTAGCACAAACATGATCCAACTCTGAAAATGACTGCAATTGATTCGTTAATTGAAAGAGATATAGGTTTAAAACGCCGACGAATGTTAAAAATCGTTAAATATGAACACAAATTACAAACGCAAGATTTAATATTTGAAAGCCAAGTATGATTAAAATAATAAATTTTGTTTATAACAAACCAGTTTGGGATCCATTTTTACAAAAGAATTTTAATTGGTTTTTCAAATGAAAGAGAAATAGGCTGAAAACACTATCGATCGTAAAAAAAGCGGTAAATATGGAGCATAATTGCAACCTCATTTCTTATAAATTCAAAGCTCAGTGTGATTTAAATGAAAAATATGGGTTTTATCTAACCATAAAATGTTTTTTTTTTTTGAAAAAAAGTTTCAATTGGTTCTTCCATTGAAACATAAATACGCTTCATATGCTAAAATCGTTAAAAAACAGTAAATGTGAACAACAATTCAACCTTAAATTCTTGTTTTTTAAAAAGCCAAGCATGATTTATATTATCAATATTTTTGAAATCAGATCGAATTTTTTTTTTGTTACAAAATTTAATTTAATTAGTTCATCAATTGAAAAAAGAAATAGGCTTAACACGATGAGGATCGTTAAACAAGTTTTACTATGAAAAGCAATTGCAACCGTAATTATTATTATTTTAAATGGAGTTAAATTGAAAATGATAAATATTTTTAGTATGTGTTCAAAACATGTTCCAATTTTAAAATTAGATTTTATTGGATTGTCAATAGAAAGAGAAATACGATTAAAATGCTAACGATCGTTTCATAGCGTTAAATATGAACAATACTTGTAGTCGCAAGCATTATTGTTTAAAAGCGTAGGATTATCTAAATAACCCTCATTGTTTATAACTATAATTGATGTGAATACAAAGGCATCAACTCACTTTCTTTTTTGGGTTTTTTTAAGATTGTGTTTTGTAGATTAAAAACGAAAGAAACAATAAAGACATAGACTTGAATTGCTCTCGAGTCTCACGAAAAAAAACAAGAACTAACTCTTAGGGTCTTACCAAGAGAAAGGGTTTGAATTTGATTCTCAAAAATTCAAGCTATTCGAGTCTCACGAATAGGGTTTTGTTTGAGTCGCACAAACAAGAGAAAGTTCACAAGAACGATTTTGGGTTTTAATCTCTAAATGAATCTGATTGTATGAAAAAGAGGCCTTTAAATCTGATAACAAACAGCAAGGTTAGCTCCCAAGGAGTTCTAACCGACCTAGGGAAGGACAAACAAATTTAGGAAACATATGACTTTCGTAAATTCTATCGCGATACGCGTGTTACACGAAAAGGAATGTATTTCTCCTCCTCTAGATAGGAAAGTAAGTAAAAGTATTTAACTCTGCTAAGACTTCTATTGAACTTAGGAAAGCAATAAAGAAAGATACTCAACCTTCACCCAGTTGGATAAGATCAAATCCTTTCCAAGGTTCGATCAGGTAAATCATTCGACGCGTTAATGCGTTTTACCGCGTTTTTCTTTTGCCTCAAGAAATTGTTCCTTCATCTTGATTACTTATGCGCCTTCCATGGATGTACTTGTATCATTCTCCCCCTATGCAATGGAATTTGCCCTCAACTTCAAGCTCTTGAAAGCGAACAAGTTTTTATTCCACTGCGGACCAGTTCCTTGGATTGGGATATAAGGTTACCTAGTTTGCGTTGAATCCCCTTCTCATCCTCGCATCTAGACTTCAATGTGATGCCTTCATGGCTAAGTACTTCTTTGAAGGATACCATAGACACATGGAATTCGTCCAATCGTGGGACGTCCCTTCTATTAACAACTTCCTTGACCGAAACCTCTTGAATCGAATTCCTAGGGGAATCTGAATACATCACCATCTTATATTTGGATCGTTTGGAAGCATGGAAGTTTCTAAAAAAAAGCTCTTGATACCAATTTAATGTGAATACTAAGGCGTTAACTCACTTTCATTTTTGGATATTTTTAAGCTTTTGTATTATAGCTTAAAAATGAAAGAAAACAATAAAGATATGGACTTGAATTCCTCTCGAGTCTCACAAAAACAAACAAGAACTAACTCTTAAAGTCTCACCAAGAGCAAGGGTTTCAATTTGAGTCTCACAAATTCAATCTATTCGAGTCTCACGAATAGGGTTTTGTTTGAGTCGCACAAATAAGGGAATGTTCACAACAAAGATTTTGATTAGTCAATTGAAAGAGAAATAGGCTTAATACTCTAACAATCGTAAAAAAGGGTTAAATATGAACACAAGTCACAACCACAAGACTTAATACTTAAAAGCCATGTATGATTAAGATAATCAATTTTGTTTACAACTAACCAGTTCGGGATCCAATTTTACAAAAGGATTTCAGTTGGTGTTATTTACAGCCTTATATGATTTTTATGATCAATAGTGCTGATATCAACACAAAAATTTTCCAACAAAAATGAAAGTTCAATAAGTTCATCTATTGAAAAAGAAATAGGCTTAAAACAATGAGGATCGTTAAAGAGCGTTAATTATGAAAAGCAATTGCAACTGTAATTCTTATTATTTTAAGACGAATTTCAATTAAAATGATCAATATTTTCATATCTGTTCAAAAAATGTTCCAGTTTTAAAAATGCATTCTATTGGTTCATCAATTGAAAGAGAAATAGGCTTAAATCGTTTAAAAGCGTTAAATATGAACACAATTTGCAGTCGCAAATATTATTGTTTGAAAGCCTGGGATGATTTAATTAACTGTAATTGTTTACATATAACCAGAATAGGATGCAATTCAAAATAATAGTTTCAACCGTTCATCAATTGAATTAGAAATACACTTAAAACGTTAAAGATCGTAAAAAAGCGTTAAGTATGAACACCAATTACAACGGGGATTTTTAATATTTGAAAGCCCATCAAAAAAAAAATTATTAATTTTGTTGATAACAAACCAGAACGAGATCCAATTTTACAAAAGAACATCAATTGGTTTTTCAATGGAAAGAGAATTAGGCATAAAACATTATCGATTGTTAAAAGGGTTAAATATAAATAGCTATTTTAACCGCAATACTTCTTACATGAAAGTCGAATATGATTGAAATCACCAAAATTGGTTATATATAGCCAGAACATGATCCAATTTTACAAAAGAGTTTCCGTTGGTTTTTCAATTGAAAGAGAAATAGTCGTAAAACCCTATCGATCGTTGAAAAGCGAATAATTCGAAAAGCAATTGCAACTACAATTCTTATAATATGAAATCCCATTATGATTTAAATGATAAATATTGGTTTTATCTAACAAGAATGTGTTCCATTTTTAAAAAAAAGTTTCAATTGGCTCGTCAATTGAAAAAGAAATTCCCTTAACGCGCTAAAATCGTTAAATAGCAGTAAATATGATCAACAATTCAACCTGAAATTCTTCTTATTTTAAAGTCGAGTATGATTTATATGATCAATATTTTTGATATTAAATCAAAATTTTCCAAATTCAAAAATGTAAGTTTAATTGGTTCGTCAATTGAAATAGAAATAAGCTTAAACAACGAGGATCGTTAAATAAAGTTAACTATGAAAAGCAATTCCAATTGTGATTGTTATTATTTTAAAATTAAAGTCGATTGAAATGATTAATATTTTTGGTATCTAGTTAAAACATGTTACAATTTAAAACAGAAAAAAAGATTCTATGGGTTCTTCAATTGAAAGAGAAATAGGCTTAAAACCCTAACGATCGTTTAATAGCATTAAATATGAACAACAATTGCACTCACAAATATTATTGTTTAAAATCCTAGGATGATTTAAATAACGTGATGTTTATATCTAACATGAACATGATACAATTTCAAATAGAAGTTTTAATTGGTTCATCAATCGATGAAGAAATACGCTTAAAACGCTAACGATCGTTAAAAGGCGTTAAATATTAACACATATTACAACCACAATTTTTCATATTTGAAAGCCGAGTATGATGAAAGCCTAGTACGACATGTTGTGACCTAGGGTTTCTCTCGGCACATGTTTAGCTTCTCTTGCTAACGTACGCTTGCCATGGCAGGGAGGGGCCGTGGCCGCCACAACCAAACCCAAAGAGGAGGTAGAGGAAAGGGAAGAGGAAACTTCAACAATGAGCCCTCACCTAACCCTTATAATTCCACGATTCAAGCACAAGCCAATGTAATAGTAACTTCTCAACATCGCAATGTAACAGTAAATCCACCCATCCCGATAACTTTGAATGTCCAAGAAACGACCCTAGCGAGCTCAAGTCAGGGTGTGGTTGAGCCTAATGAAGATCAAGGGACTAGAAGGCGTCTCGAAATGGAGTCTGGTACTTCTCAAACCCAAGGGAGAAGATGGGCAGACTTGGTAAACGAGGATATGGGTATCGACTTGAATTTCCATCCTGTGCCTGAGTTGAGCAAAGTGTGAAGATTAGTCTTGAAGACGTTCAGCCTGAGATAGATTACTGGGATCAGTCTGTGGTGTGCTTCATTTTGGTAAATCGCATTTGGGGTAAAGAGAGGATTGAGAAAACTATACTCTTGAAGTTAGGGGTCTTCTTGGTCAGATTTAACAGTTAACTGTTGAAGAATGAAGTTCTTGACATGGATGCTTTTTATTTTGATAAAAAGCCCTTGATTGTCAAGCGATGGGATCCAAATATGGAGATTAATAAAGAGGAGATTCGTACTGTACCTATTTGGATCCAATTACCTAGTTTGAAAAATATTGGTGGCTGTAGTCGTTGAGGAAAATCTGTAGCTTCGTGCGTAAACCACTTAAGTCTAACAAAGCCACAATGCTAAAGAATAGACTCAATAATGATAGGGACCTTGTGGAGGTGCAAGTTAATAAGACTTTGCCTGACAGTATTTGCTTTGAAAATGAAAAGGGTGTAATGCTCACCCAGGAGGTGACTTATGAATGGAGGCCGTTCTTTTGCAATCATTTTAAGTTGTTTTGGCATGTTGAAGAAAAATGCAGGAAAAAGAAAATCAATTAATTAACATTCCTATGGAGCAGAATGTGGAACCTCCAAAGAAGAGTCCTAGACAGACTGCTGATGTTCTACCTGTGATAGGCATGGTTCCAGTTGATACCCCTTTGTTTTCTCAAATGGTGAAGAAGAGGTTGTGGATATGGGGGATGGGTTCACTATTGTGCCTCGAAGAGTGGTTTCTAATTGAAGGACGGATGTTCCTTCTACTTCCATTGTCACTCAAAATATATTTGGTGCTTTGAAGGGAATAAGGGTGTCTCAAATGGGAATGAGATTAATTCACACCCTCTTGTTCCATGAGTGCTTTTGGATTTTGGAACATTAGAGGTCTGAATAAGACCTCTAATCAATCTGAAATAAGGCAATTTTGCCATGAGAAGAGCATTGGTGTATTTGATGTTCTTGAAAACATAATTTTGGAGAAAAATTTGGAAAAAGTTAAAACTAAGTTGTGTCCTGGGTGGGAATGTGTACTTAATACCTCTAGGGATATAAGGGGTAGAGTTTTGTTGTGTTGGAATTCATCTGTGTTTGAGGTTCAGGTGGTGGTGCTTGATTTTCAGTTTGTACACTGCGTGGTGACTCATAGACTCACTGAACTAAGGTTCTTTTGTACCTTTGTGTATGCGTGTAATGAGAGTAGTAAAAGAGACTCTCTTTGGAGTTTCTTATATTCTACTTTTTCTATAATGGCTGATCCATGGATTGTGTGTGGAGATTTCAATTGTTTATTATCTAGTGAAGATAGGAAGGGTGGTGATCCTATTTTATGGAGTGACGTGAAGGAGCTTAAGACTTGTGTCTCAAATACTAGTCTTTTTGAGTTGGTTTACAAAGGTGTTCAGTTCACCTGGTGTAATACTCTGCATGGAGAGGATAGAATTGATTGCCAACTTGATAGGTTTTTGGTGAATGGTGAGTGGTGAAACCAATGTAATGCTTCTGAGGCCTTCTATTTTCCTGCTGGTGTTTCTGCTCACAGCCCTGGTGTGGTCATATTCTTCAATGACCTAGTGCTGGGGAGGAGGAGCTTTGAATATTTGAACATGTGGGGTAAGCATGAGAAGTTTTTGAAGCTTGTAGCTAAATGTTGGAAAGCTCCTATGCAGGGATGTTACATGTATCTTTTGATGAAAAAGTTGTTGTTGCTGAAGAAAGAGTTGAAGGCTTTGAACAATATTGACTTTTCAGATATTGTTTTGTGGAAGAGAAATGCTGCAATGAAGTTCAGTAAAACACAAGTTAATCTTCAGTTGGATAGAAGCAATAATATTTTGCAGATCCAAGAAAGAAAAAAAAGGGGTGAACTTTTGAGGCTCTTTGATGATACAGTCTCTTTTTTACAGCTAAAAAGTAAACTAGATTGGGTGACCTAGAGTGATAGTTGTAATGCCTTCTTTATCTATGTTATTAAGCAAAGAAGAATGCAGAATAAGGTCTTCAGTATTTTGAATGAGAATGGGACCATTGTGGATAGCTGTGTCGACATTCCTGAGGTCTTTGTGAAGTACTACGAGTCTTTGCTTGGTACTGCTAGCCCTATATCTGGTGATGTTGATGCGACTGTGTTTCAACAAGGTTATGTGCTTTCTGAAATGGACTAGCAATGTTTGATAGCTCTTTCTTTTGCACAGGATGTCAAAGATGCTTTAGCTGGTATTCACCCTAATAAAGTGCCAGGACCTGATGGGTTTGGTAGCTCCTTCTTTCTGGATTTCTGGATGGTGGCTTGGGATCTTGTTACAAAGGCTGTCTTGCAATTTTTTGAGAATGGGAAAATTTTGAGTCAAGTGTGTGCTTCCCATACTTTTCTACCTAAGGTGCCTAACACCTCTTCACCTGCTGACTTTAGGCGCATTGCTTGTTGTAATGTCATTTACTAATGTATAATGAAGATGATATGCTAAAGACTCAGTTTGGCGTTGCCTAAGCTGGTTAATGAGGCACAGGGGGCTTTTGTAGAAGGAAGACAGCTTGTCCACAATGACCTTATTAGTCATGACTTGGTGAGAAGCTATAATAGGAGAAGAGTCTACCCCCAGCTGTATTATGAAAATTGACTTGCAAAAAGCCTATGACACTGTATTATGAAAATTTACCTTTACCAAAAAAAAGTCGAGTATGATTAAAATAATCAAATTTGCTGATAAATAACCAGATCGAGATCCAATTTTACAAAATAATTTCAATTGGATTTAAAATTTAAACAAAAATAGGCTTAAAACAATATCGATCAATAAAAAGCGTTAAATATGAACAACAATTGGAACCGCAATTCTTGTTACTTGAAAGCCGACTATGATTGAAATCATCAAAATTGGTTATATCTAACCATACCATGATCCTATTTGAAATAATAGTTATATTGATTTGCCAATTGAAAGAGAAATACGTTTATAACGCTAATGATCGTCAGAACATGTAAATGTGAAAAGCAATCCCAATTGCTGAACAAAAGTTAATTTTTTTAATAATAGGATCAATTTATGTTTAGAATTCACAAATTTTAATGACGTCAATCATACTAGGCTTTCAAAAAATTAAAATTGCGGTTGCAATTGCTTTTCACATTTAAGTTTTCTGACGATCATTAGCGTTTCAAACGTATTTCCCTTTCAATTGCCAAAGCAACTGAAACTACTTTTTCAATTCGGATCATGTTCTCGTTATATATAACCAATTTATATGATTTCATTAATAATCGTCTTTCAAGTAAGTGGAATTGCGGTCGCAATTGCTGTTCATCTTTAACGCTTTTTAACGTTAGTGTTTTAAGCCTATTTCTCTTTTAATCAAAAAACCAATTAATATTCATTTGTAAAATTGGATCTCGTTCTGGTTACTCATCAACAAATTTGATTATTTTAATCATACTCGCTTTGAAATATTAAAAATCGCGGCTGTAAATTGGTGTTCATATTTAACGCTTTTTAATGATCGTTAGCGTTTTAAGCGTATTTCTATTTCAATTGATGAGCCATTTGAAACTATAATTTAAAATGGCATCATGTACTAGTGATATTAAAAAAATTATGGTTATTTAAATCATCCTAGGCTTTAAAAAAAAAAATACTTGCGACTGCAGTTGCTGTTCATATTTAACGCTTTTAACTATCGTTAGCGTTTTAAGTCTATTACGCTTTCAATAGACGAACCCATAGAATATATTTTTAAATTATGTTTTGAATAGATACCAAAAATATTGATCATTTTAGTTGAACTCCTTTTTCAAATAACAAGAACTATGGTTGCAATTGCTTTTCATAGTTAGCGCTAACGATCCTCATCATTTTAAGCCTATATCTTTTTCAATTCATAAACGAATTAAAATTAAATTTTTAAAATTGGAAATTTTTTGATTTGATTTCAACAATATTGATTAGGTAAGTCATTCTCAGATTTAAGATAACAAGAACTTCAAGTTGAATTGTTGTTCATATTTATTGCTTTTTAACGATTTTAGCGTATTAAGCGTATTTCTCTTTCAATGGACAAATCATTTGAAACTATTTTTTAAAAATGCAACTTGTTCTGGTTAGATACAACCAATATTGATTATTTAAATAATATTGGGCTTTCAAATTATGAGAATTGCGGTTGCAATTGCTTTTCACATTTATTGCTTATTAATGATCATTAGTGTTTTAAGCCTATTTTTCTTTCAATGGAAAACCCAATTGAAATTATTTTGTAATATTGGATCTTGTTATGGTTAGTTATAATAAAATTAATTATTTTAATCATACTTAGCTCTCAAATATTATGAATTGCGGTTTTAATTTGTGTTCATATTTAACACTGTTTAACTATCGTGAGCGTTTTAAGCCTATTTCTTTTTCAATTGACGAATCAATTGCAGTTCTTTTTAGAATTGGATTATTTTTGGGCTAGACACCATCAGTTTTGAAGAATTCAATGATACTTGACTTTTAAATAAATGAATTACGGTCGCAACTGTGTTTCATGTTTAACGTTTTTCAACGATCGCTATTGTTTTAAGCGTATTTTTCTTTCAATTGACGAACAAATTACAACTACTTTTTATTATAAGATCATGCTATGGTTAGAATCAAAAAATATAGATGATTTCAATTATACAAGGCTTTCGAATAATTAGAATTGCGATTGCAATTGCTTTTCACATTTAACGCTTTTAAATGACCGTTAGCGTTTGAAGGTTATTTGTCTTTCAGTTGACGAAGCAACTGCAATTATTTTTTTTGAAATCAATACATTATTTGATCATATTTCATTAATATTTATCAATCTAATTACACACAGCTTTTAAATAACGAGAATTGCCAATACAATGGCTGATCATATTTGAAGGTTTTAAACGATCGTTTGCGTTTTTAGCGTATTTCTTTTTCAATTGACTAACCCATTGAAACTATTTTATAAAAAGGGAACATATTCAGTTTTGAAACAAACAAAATTTATAGTTTCAATTGTACTTGGATTTACGGTAGAAAGAATTCTTGTTGCAATTGCTTTTCATATTTAACGCTTTTTGACGATCGTTAGCGTTACAAGCGTATTTCTCTTTCAATTGGTAAAGCAATTGAAACTATTTTTAAGAATTGAATCATATTCTGGTTAGACAAAACCGACTTTGTTTATTTCAATCATAATTGGCTTTCAAGTAAGAAAAGTTGCGGCTGCAATCAGTGTTCATATTTGACGCTTTTTAACGATTGATAGTGTTTTAAGCCTATTTCTCTTCAATTGAATAACCAATTAATGATTTTTTAAAGATGGATCTCTTTCTTGCTCGTTATAAAATAAATTTACTCTTTTTATCATAATTGTCCATCAACTATTAAGAAATGGAATTGTAATTTGTGTCATATTTAACACTTTTTAACGATCGTTATCGTTTTAAGGCTATTTCTCTTCAAATTGACAAATCAATTGCAGTTATTTTAAAAATCGAATCATGTATGGGTTACATAAAACTTAATTTTGATGATTTCAACCATACTCGACTTTTAAATAAAATGAATGACGGTCGCAATTGCCTTTCATGTTTAACGTTTTGCAACAATCGTTACTGTTTTAAGCGTACTTCTCTTTCAATTGACGAAAAGGATCATGTTATGGTTAGAATAAAAAAATATTAATGATTTCAATCATACAAGGATTTCAAAAAATTAGAATTGCGGTTGCAATTGCTTTTCGCATTTAACACTTTTTCACGATCGTTATGCGCTTCAAAAAGTTATTTGATCTTATACCACCATTATTTATCAATTTAATCACACAAGGATTTTTAATTATGTGAATTGCGAATGAAATGGCTAACATTTATAACGCTTTTTAGCGATCGCTTGCATTCTATGTGTATTTCTCTTTAAATTTACTAACCCATTGAAACTATTTTTTAAAAAGGGAACATGTTCAGATTACATATAAAAAAAATTAATCATTTCAATCATACTTTTCTATATGATAAAAAAGTATTTTTTTGCAATTACTTTTCATATTTAACGCTTTTTGACAATCGTTAGCGTTATAAGCGTATTTATCTTTTAATTGGAAAAGCAATTGAAACAATCTTTTCAAATTGGATCATGTTTTGGTTAGATATAACCAATTTTTATGATTTCAACCATAATAGGCTTTCAAGTAAGAGGAATTGCATATGCAATTGCCGTTCATATTTAACGTTTTATGATCAATAGTGTTTTAAGCCTCTTTCTCTTTCAATTGAAAAGCTAATTGAAATTCATTTGTTAGTTATCAACCAAATTGATCATTTAAATCATACTCGTCTTTCAAATATCAAAAATCGTAGTTGTAATTGGTGTTTATATCTCGCTTTCTAACGGACGTTAGAGTTTTAAGCGTATTTCTCGTTCAATTGAAGCATGAAATAAAACTAATTTTTTAAATTGCATCATGTTCTAGTTAGATATAAAAAGTTACGGTTGTTTCGATCATTCTGGCTTTAAAACAGTAGAGCTTGCGACTGCAATTGTTGTTCATATATAACACTATTAAACGATCTTTAATGTTTTAAGCCTATTTCTGATTCAGTTGATGAACCAACTGAACCTTGTTTTAAAATTGGACTATGTTTTGAACATAAACAAATAATATTAATCATTTCAATCGAGCACCGTTTGTTTTTGGTAAAATGTTAATAATTTTATTACCAAAACACAGAACAATACAAGCACTAAGTACGAAAACAACAAGTATTTCACTTGCCACCTTCTAGGAAGGGTTCAAGGAGAAACAAGAGGGGACAAAGACTACAATCAGCTGTAAAACAAGCTAGTAACCTTAGCTAACAAGCTAGCTTTCTTTTTCCACGCATGGTCAAATTTGATCTTGACGCTCTCCCTTATCAGCTTATAAATCATATCACTGGTCCTCTTCTTGTTGTAAACACCCTCTGATTTCTCTTCTGCCAAACAAATTGACAGCAGGCCATCATGACATCATACATGAAATCTTTAATGACCAAACTTTTGCATCGTCTAATCTTTTTTAGCCTACTTTCCCAGTCAACTTGTAAAGGAATTTTGAGATACGTAGCAATAGCGTTCATCAAACAGGAAGAAAAAGAGCAGTTAAAGAACAGATGATTCTAATTATCATCTCCTTGTTTGCACAACACACAACAAGAATCAACCTGTTGAAGGCACCTATCAACTCAATCCTTGGTCTGCAACTTCCTGAGATCCATAATCCAGGCAATGAAGCAATGTTATGGGAGACAATCCTTACTCTAGATCATTCTAGCTTTCCAGCTTTTAGGCTTATCTCTGAGCATCCATGCATACCCAGAACTTGTGCTATATTTACCACTCTGAGAACCACTCCATGTACAAGCAGAATCACTTACATGAAAACTAGATTGGAAAAGATCCTTGACCTTTAGCAATTTATTCCAATACAAGCAATCATAACGTCTAGGATTACAGTTCCAAAGGTTATTTCTTTTCTTATAAACTCCATGCACCCGTTTAACCCAAACATTGTCATTTTTGTTGGCGATATCCCATAAGAGCTTGCCAATAAGAGCAGAACTCCACATGACACTATTCTTCAGGCCAACTCCTCTCTACTTTTTAGGTTCACACACAGTAGTCCATGAAACCAAGGCTACGTGCTTCTTAGAAGGAGTAGAACCAAAAGGAAATCCCGATAGATGCTATCAATGTCTTCGAGGTTCTTTTTAGGTAACATAAACTTCTATCCCAAAAAGTTTGTATACCATAAAGCACTTAATGAATCAGCTGGACCCTCCCAGCATAGGTGAGCATTTTAGCCTGCCAATTACTAGTTCTCATCGTGATTTTCACCACAAAAATTTGTCATTCAGAAGCACTAAGTTTCATTAGAGTTAAAGGAACCCCCAAATACCTGAAAGGAAGCTTCCCAAAAGAAAACCCAGTAATATCAGATAAACTTCCAATGATTTAATCAGTGACAGCTGTAAACACCATTTGAGATTTCTTCAAATTAGTGTTTTGCCCAGAAGCCTTAGAGAAATGAGCAAAGCTATCTATAAGGATCTTAGCTAAGCTAACAACAGCATTTCAAAACAATAGAAGATCATTTGCAAAGCAAAGGTGCTGGAGTTTTACCTTGCTGCATTAGGTATGAAAAGAAAAACCAGGTTGAGAAGAGGCTCTAGTCAAGTACTTGAAAATATGTTCCATCACTAGCACAAAAAGTAAAGGAGAGGCAAGGACCTCTTTATAAAACATGAGCAAATCAAAATAACCATCAAAGGCTCTCATTCACCATAAGAGAGTACTTGGTAGCCTTAAGACATGTCATGATCCAGTTGATCATAGGCTCAGGGAAGTTAAAGCCTTGCAACACTTGATTCAACAAACCCTAGTGCTGTGTGTCATAGGATTTTTGCAAGTCAATCTTCATAAGAAATCTAGGGAACGTATGATTTCTTTTGTAACCCCGAACCAAATCATGACTGAGAAGGATGTTATGCACAATGTGTCTTCCAGGAACAAACACACCTTGAGCTTCATTAATGAGCTTACCGAGAATCAAAATGATTCTTTTGCAAAGCATCTTCATAATACACTTGTAAATGACATTGCAACATGCTATAGGCCTAAAATCAGAGGGGGTAAAAGGGTTAGGCACTTTAGGAACCCAGGAAATGGTTTCTGCACATACCTGTTATAGAATCTGCCCATTTTCAAAAAAGTGAAGGATAATTCACCACCAACTCACTAGTAATGCCCCATGATTCTCTAACGAAAGAACTCCCATAGCAATCAGTGCTAGGGGATTTGATAGGGTGGATATAAAAAAGGGCCTCACTCACATTTTTTGTTGTAAAAAGTAACATAAGAGACTGTGTGTCCTCTTCATTAAGAATATAGCCATGAGCAAATACTGTAGGATCGACTTCTTTAGTTACATGTTTATCTATACCAGTATTTCAGTATAGTGCTTGACAAAAATGCTTGGAATTTCCTTAAAGTTGTCACACAAGACACCAGTACAATCCATAATACTATATATCTTACTCTGAGCCCTTCTCTTTTTAATGGTGGAAAAGAAAAAGGCTGTCAGTTGTCGCCCTGGGTTAGCCAATCCACTTTGCTTTTCTGTTGCAAAAGCTAACAACAACATTACTTAGGTCATTCACCTCCTTCATGCTTTTGCTCTCTACTTGTTGAAGCTCAATATTGGTCACCATTCAGAAGGTCACTTTGAATTTTACTTCAAGCCAAAGAAGCTTTAGTTTTTCTTCGCATAATATCAGAAAAAGCATTATGGTTTGGCAACTTCAACTTTGGCTTCAAAAACTTCAATTTCCAGGCCAGTTGGAACATAAAACAGCCTTGTATCTCCTATGACCAAACCTCAAATACTATTGAAAGGAAATCTTCGTGCTTTCCCTCACAAATTCAGATACTTAAAGGTTTTCCTTTCCAACAATTTATCTTCACAGAACTGCACAGTCCCAGGGCTGTGATCAGACACACCAGCTGGGTAAAAGAAGGCCTATGAAGACATTCGTTGATGAAGTCATGCATTGTTAACAAGGAACCTATCAAGCTTGCAACAGATTCTCTTATCACCATATTGATTGTTGCCCCATGTGTACTGAACTCCTCTGTAATTCAGATCAAACAGGCTAGTGGTAGAAGTACAACCCTTTATCTCTTTCAAGTCTTGCCATAAGACGGCTTCTCCTCCTTGTCTGTCCTCAACATTCAGCAAACAATAGAAATCACCCCCTAAAACCCAAGGGTAACTCATAGCACTGCTAGTTGAAATAAGGAAATCCCACAAATGATCCCTTTTATTAGGCTCACTGAAAGCATAAACAAAGGTGCTAAAGAAAGAGAACTTAAATGGTTTTTTCACCATTTCTTTTTTTGGTAAAATGTAAATATATTACCACCAAGAACAAGTGAATACAAGCACCAAAAAACACACTCTAACCAGGTACTGCCACCTTCTAGGAAGGGTTCAACAACTGGAAAGAGGCATGACAATACAACCTCAACTAAAATACAAGGACTCCATTTCTGCATAACATTAGGCGTAGCTTTCCACACATATGTAGCTCTGATTTTGAAGCTGTCTTGGATCACTTTCACTAGTCTGTCACCATCTCTTCTAGCAGAGTCAAAGACTCTCTGATTTCTCTTTTGCCACAAGTAATAACAGCTTGTCATCACAGCAGCAGAGAGGAATTACCTAATGACCTTGGTTTTGCATCTATTCACTCTAGCAATCCATCTTCCCCAGTCTGCCATGCAAGGTATACTGAGCCAAGAAGCCATCAGCTGCATTACATTCTTAGTATAGGGACACTCAAAGAACAAATGAGCCTAATTTTCATCCAACTGTAAGCAAAGAGACCATGTTTGGTCAACATTATCCATAAACCTAGCAATGCTTTCTTTAGTCTGAAGCTTCCTCTGATCCAGGAGCCAAGCAATGAAGCTACTCTTGGGGGCACAACACTTACTCCAGATCACCTTGGAGTGCCTGATGGTAGGAAGGTCCCTCAACAACCAGTGATACCCTGATGTGGTAGTGTACACCCCAGAAGTTGAATCCTTCCACCTATGCTGCCCATCCACAATATGATAACCATTTTTCAAAACATCTCTGACTTTCAAGAGCTTTTTCCAATACCAGCAATCATCAGCTCTAGGAATACACTCCCACAGATCCTTCTTTTTCATATAGAGGCCATTAATCCATCTGATCCCCAAGTTATCATTCTTATTGGTGATGTCCCACAACAATTTACCAGAAAGAGCAACATTCCATAAATTGTTATTCTTTATCCCAACTCCACCTTTCTTTTTGGGAAGACAAACAGATTTCCAGGCAACTTTTTTCTTGTTTGAAGTAGACCCCCAAAGAAAAAAAACTTGCTGGCCTGTAAGTTTGAATCCCATACAGAACATAATGAATGAGCTGGACTTTACCAGCATAGGACAACATCTTAGTTTGCCAAGACTTGATTTTCTGAGTTATCTTATCCACCAGGATGTTACATTTTAAAAAACCCAACTTCTTAGGGGTAACAGGCACCCCTAAATACCTTAAGGGAAGCTTACCAACAGAAAACTCAGTGATGCCAGTTAATGTTTGAATATCTTCATCAGAAGAGCCACAAAAAACCATTTGAGACTTGTGCAAGTTAGCTTTGAGCCCATAAATATCATAGAACACATTAAAGCATTCCATTAAGATGTTGACAGATGTGAAATCAGCCTTACAAAACAAAAGTAAGTCATCAGTAAAACACAAATGACTTAGCTTAAGTTTACTACATCTTGTATGAAAGAAAATCCCAGGTAAGGAGGTTGCTCTTGTTAACATTCTTGAAAAATATTCCATGATTAGCACAAATAACAAGGGGGAAGCAAGATCCCCTTGTTTTAACCCATGAGCAGCAGAAAAGTACCCATGCATATCTCCATTGACCACCACTGAGTACTTAGTTGGCTTTAGGAAATTCATAATCCACTCCACGATTATCCTTGGGAACTGAAAACCCAATAACACTTGTTCCAGAAAGCTCCAATGCACAGTGTCATAGGCTTTTTGAAGATCAATCTTCATCATGCAACTAGGAAAAGCATGTTTTCTGTTGTAGCTTCTAACCATGTCATGACTGAGCAAGATATTGTGGACAATATGTCTGCCACTCACAAAAGCACCCTGCGCTGTATTAATTAGCTTAGGTAAGACAGGGCTAATTCTGCTGCAAATGAGTTTCATGATGCATTTATAAAGGACAATATAGCAGGCTATAGGCCTGAAATCATCTGGAGAAGAGGGATTAGGAACCTTAGGCAGAAGAGTTAAAGTGGCAGCACAAACCTACTTAAGGATCTTACAATTAGCAAAAAATTGCAAGATGGCTTCAGACACAAGTTTCCCAGTAACCTTCCAAGAGTCTTTGTAGAAAACATTCCCAAAACCATCAGGCCCTGGAGCCTTATTGGGGTGAAGTCTAAACATAGCATTAGCAATCTTAGAAGTAGAGAAAGGAGAAATCATCTTTTGTTGTTCCTGAACTGTTAACAAATACCCTGAGTTGAAAACTTCAGGATCAATGATCCATTCATAGTTTTAGCTTGGCCTAGTAGCTTAGTGTAATAGCTAACAAAGACATCAAGAACTTTCTCACTATCAGTAACTAACTGACCAAACTTATCTGCAATACTAAACACCTTGTTTTGCATTCTTCTTTGTTTGATAGCAGAGAAAAAGAAGGATGTGCAGCTGTCACCTTGTGTTAACCAATCAATCTTACTCTTTTGTTGTAAGAAACTCACCATAGCATCCGTAAGTTGAGTGACATCCTGTCTTTGTTCTTTCTCCAGATGCTGAAGCCCAAGATTGAACTGGTCCAGCTGTAAAGCTTGTTGAGTAACACATAGCTCCCTAGCATCTTTAGTCTTCCTGTGCACAATATCTGAGAAAGCAGAACCATTAAGAGCTTTTCACTCTTTTTTGAGAAGCTTCAAGCTCCTATCCACAACAAACATAGGACACCCAGTTATTTTTTTGTCCCATTTGGAAGCTACAATATCAAGAAACTGACTGTGCTTTCCCCACATGTTCAAATATTTATAGCTTCTCTTCCCTAACAATTTGTCACTGAAGAAATTAATCACTCCTTCACTTTGATCAGAAACCCCAGCTGGATGAAAGAAAGCTTCATAAGCAAAATTTTGAGCAAGCCAATCACCATTAACAAGAAACCTGTCAAGTTTGCATTAAATTCTGTCCAAACCTTGCTGATTATTACACCAAGTGTATGGAACCCCCCCAATACACCAAGTCAAACAAACCTGTGCAAGACACACAATGTTTTAGTTCCTTCATGTCACCCCACAAAACAACATCACCACCATCTCGGTCCTTAGGATTCAGAAGACAATTGAAATCACCCCTAACACCCAAGGGTCTGACATAGACTGAGCAAAACAATTCAAGAAGTCCCACAAAGGCTTCCTCATGTTAGCTTCATTGTATGCATACAAAAAAGTACACATAAACTTCTTCTGATTTTGTAAATGAACCACAACACAGTGCATAAACTGAGGATCATTAACCAGAACAAAAACATTGAAAATAGAAGAGTCCACCATAAGAGGATTCTCCCCATGACATCACCAGTAGCATTCAAGGAAGAACACCAATCAGGACAGATTTTGTTCTGAATTTTCCCAAGATTCTTTTCCAGAACTTTATTCTCCAACACTGCTATCAACTTAATACCATTTTCATAGAAAAAAATGCTTTATTTCAAGCTGCTTAGAAGGCTTATTAAGCCCTCTAATATTCCAGAACCCAATACTCATTTATCAAGGGTTAAGGGAGTAATAGGACCCACATTTTGCACATTACCAATCTCAAAATCCAGTGCACTAAAACAATTTTGAACATTAGTAATAATATCAGGACCATCCAACCTCTTGCTAAGGATAGACCTCCTTCTCACAGTTGTAAATCCATCATTCCTATCAATCAATTGCTCACCACCAGTAGAGAAAACATTTGGGACCACCTCTAGAATTGGCCCCAAGACAGGTAGAGAAGCAACAACAGTGGAGCTAGGGACAACACTTGAGGAACTAGAAGCCCCATTAGTATCACCAGCAACATGTGGATGGGCCTGTTGCACAGCAACCTCACCACCTTCATTAGGAGTAGGCTATTTGGCTTTTTTTCCTACAAATGGCTTCAACATGCCCAAACAGCTTACAAAACGCACAAAAAGAGGGCTTCCACTCGTACTCCACCTTTTGGTGCACCACAACCCCCTTCTCAGTTTCAAAAGAAATTTGTTCAATCAGATCCTGGTTCACTTTAACCTCTATAAGAACACGAGCATAATTAAGCCTATTCCTTTGGACCGTAGCTTTTTTAGATTTGAGGGGCTTACCAACAACGCTACAAATCTTACTCATTGCCTGAACAACCCAGTACTTGATGTCTAAACCTGGTAACTGAACCCACACTGGAAAAACCTAATATCTTCTTTGTTAATCTCCATATCTGGGTCTCATTGTTTAACAATCAGTGGTTTGGAAAGCTTCCATATCAAGGATTTCATTCTTAAATAGATGACTATGAAACCGAACAAGAAACACAAAATACTTCAGTTATATGACTTTTTCAATCCGTTGTTGCCCCCAAATCCTTTGCAGAAACACAAACATGACTTGATAAGGAGGGTTGGCCCCCAACACAAAACACACAACAGCTTGTTCCCAATACTCTATTTCAGGTTGAACATCTTCCATACAAATTTTAACAGGAGCATCCTTTTCAGGTGAAGGAAGAAAGTTGAGATCCATACCCATATCCTCGTTGACCATATCTACCAATCGCCTAGCCATACCCTGAGCTTCCCCTACTCCAGCAACACTCCCAGATACCATCTCAAGTCTCCTTGATTTAGAGGAATCGTAGTAGTAGCCGGTGGTGTCGTGTCTTGCGTTATTTGATTACTGGGCGAATTGCAACATCGTTTAGTGAGGCTACTGTTCCATTGGATTGCGGCAGTTTTTGAGCTATATGAATTGTAGGAGTGTTTGGAAAAACATTAGAGGGTTGCCCCCTACCCCTTCCTCGACCTCTCCCTGCCATGGCAGGCGCAAGTTAGCGAGAAACCCTAACGTGCACCGAGAGAGAAACCTAGCTCACAACCTACTCATATCATTGAAACTCGGCTTTCAAATGTTTTTATGCACCATCTTACACTGAACAAACTGATGATCAACTATCAAAACAGTTAGATCATAAACACTAGGGTCCCAACAAATCAGAATTCTACCTCTTTCATCTCCAGTTACATTAAGACAAACATTCCAACCTGGGCACACTCCTTTTTGAATTTTATCCAAATTTTTCATCATGACTTTATTTTCAATGATAGCTAGCTAGCCAACATTCTGAGCTTGGGAAAAATACCTTATTTCATGCTGCTTAGAGGTTTATTAAGACCTCTAAAATTCCAAAATCCAAACTTACTCCTGGGGGCCGGGATTCTGGAACCATCATGAATGCAACGTTATCACCCTCAAGTTTATTAAGACCTTTAACGCACTGAAATTATTCTGCACTAGTGTAAAAGATGTAGGGCCATCACATCTTCCACTAAGGATAGACCTCCTGCTCATTAAGCTAAACCATCATTCATTTGAAATATGACATCCTCTCTATTAGAGTATATCACTAGGCACAAAGACCTGAATTGTGACAGGGGCTACCTTCTCAATATTTGGATCAGCTGTAAGAGGGTCAATAGCAACATCAACAGGCTACTTTTCTTTCTTCCTGCACTTGTCTTCAACATGCCCAAACAGCTTACAGAAGTTACAAAAGGAAGGATTTCACTCATACTGAACTTTTTGTTGTACCATGGTACCCTTTTTATTCTCAAAAGAGATAGTTTGAGCCAATTGTTGGTTAACTTTGACTTCAACCTGAACACGAGCATAGTTAAGTCTATTCCTATGAAAAGTTGCCTTGTCAGACTTGAGAGTTTTACCCACCAAACAACTTATCTTACGCAAAGCTTGAGCCCCCAGTACTTTATACCAATCCAGGAAGTTGAATCCAAATAGGCACTGACCTAATATCTACTTTTTTTAATCCCCATTTCTAGGTCGCATTGTTTGACAGTCAAGGGTTTCTTATCAAAGTGAAAAGCATCCATATCTAGGATCTCATTTTTGAGCAACTTACTATGAAATCTAACCAAGAAGACACCTGATTTCAAAAGGATACTTTTTTCAATCCTATCTTTGCCCTAAATGCGATGAAGGAATCTAGACATTACCTGATAAGTAGGGTTTGATCCTGGAATTAAATACACCACCTATTGTTCACAACACTCTATTTCAGGCTGGACATCTTCCATGCTTATCTTCACAGTTTCGCCCATTTCTGAAGGAGGGCGGAAGTTCAGGTCCATGCCCACCTCTTCATTAACCAATCAGCCCATCTAACCATGGGTTTGTACATTTTAGTTCACAGTGAAGGCACTACATGATGCCATATCGAAAGGTCTTCGGGGTCCAGGGATATCAACAGAACCATGATTGACCGGTGATGTAGCCGGCGGGGTCGTTTCTTGAGAACTTTGTGCTATCGGGTTACCAAGGTTTATTGTGATATTGGAGTTTTGCAATGTTAATGTTCCATTGATTTGTGGTTGTGTTTGTGTTGTTTCATTGATTGGTGTGTATGAAATCTCATTGTAAGGGTTACTCTTCCTCTCGCTCGCCCTCTCTGGCCTGATAGTGGCAGTTGCGCCTCTCTGCCATGGAAGGCGCAAGTTAATTGAGAACGCTAACATGTGCCTAGAGAGAAACCCTAGCTCACAATCATCATAATCTCGAATTCCATTTTCAAATACTAAGAATTACGTTTGCAATTGCTTTTTATTGTAAACGATGTTTAAGAATTCTCATCGTTTTAAGCCTATTTATTTTTCAATCGACGAACCAATTAAACTTACATTTAGGAAATTGGAAAATTGTTGACTTGATGTAAACAATATTGATCTTATGAATCATACTAGGTGTAGGGGCCACGGCCACTCCCGCGCTTCCCAGGCGAGGGGAAGCGGAAAGGTGCGAGTTGAATAATGGGCGCGCGTACCCCCCACGACAATGGGCACGTTTATGGGGTATGATTGACACTTTTTATCATGTCAAGAATTGGATTCGTGGAGTCTCCACCTTATTTTAGGAAAATAGGAAAACCGTTTTTCAACACCTTTGGTCTTTTAAACCAAAGTCTAGATTCAGAAGTGGAGGTACAAATTGAATGGGATGCATCAAATTTTCCTGTTCCTACGAACGACCACTGCTTGCAAATTATAGCTTTGTAATTCGATTTGGTTCCAAAAAGTGATTTAACCCTAAATGTTTTCTGAGTCATATCATCATGCACTTTATTT
>ONZA01013805.1:57710-67978 GCA_900322205.1 Kewa caespitosa | reverse complement strand
TCGACCTTTGGTTGGGATTGGCACCGGAATTTGTTATGCACGAAATCTTGTGTGACGATTTTTTGTGTTTTAAGGGTTTTTTTTTTGTGATTTTGGCCTAGGAAATTATGAGAAAAATGCTCACAAAGTCTCCTAAGCTAGAGAGGAAAGGCCTTCTGGTTGCTGGGTATATTTTGCAAAGGTTTTGCTTATGAATGTTGTGTTTATGTATGGTTAATGCATGGGTTTATATAGTGGTGAAAATTTAATGTACCTTGGCCCAACGAATATGAACTAATTCGTTGGGGCACATGGCGATTTTTGCTATCTTTGATCAGCACCTAGCGAATATGGTGCTATTCGTTGGGAGATGAACCATGCATCTAGGTTGTAATGGTCAGGGGAAAACCAATCAACAGCGATATAAGAGCAAATCGTTGGAAGGCCCAGCGAATATGGTGATTATCGCTGGGCTCCAATCGATTATGGGGCAAATTGCTGGGTGGGCAATGATTTTTCCCCTAATTGCTGGCTCTTGCTTTAACTCATCCATTAAAGTTTGGGCTTCCCTTTTCCGGGAACCCTAAGGAAAATATCTAGAAGCTTCAAGGGTAGGGTGAAATGACCATTTTGCCCATTGACTTTGGTTGACTTTGGATTTTTTGGGTTTATGTTATTTCGCGTATTAGAAATTTTCAGGAGCGGTACCGTAGATTGTTTATCCTCGTAGAGTCATTTGGGGGACACTATTTTGGTATCAACAGTAGTCACAGTAGCGGCTGACGCTAACTTCAAACGAGGGAGCTTCGGTTGGAGGAGGAAGCGGGTACAGGATGCCCTGCTCGCGTAGTCGGGTGAAAACCACACTCTGGCACTAGTTGAAAGGATACTGCTTCTTAAAAGGAAGTTGATGAGGCCCATCAGTTGAGTGGGCTGCCACATAAGTCTTGTAAGGGTCATTTAGGATTCGCATGTCAATGTGGAAACCATGTTGCTCAAGATCTTCAAGCCTAGTGCAGTGCTGATGGCCCAGCTCATGAGACTAGCGGTTCCCTGATCCTTTAATGATCATGAGAATGGTCTCTTTCTCAGTAGGTGGCTTTTTGACTTTACGCCACAATTCTTTCCAGCAGGCCACATAGCGAGAGAAATGCTCAGTCGGATACTTTTTTTGTTGCAGTTTGACCATCTCCATGTCATAGCTTTGGTACAAGTGGGCCCATCTCAGGAAGTTGCTATATAGATTCCTCCAACATTGCGTTGGGACTCAGGGATATTGAAATACCATTCTCGTGCTTTCCCTTCAAGACTCATCTTAAACAGAGTCGGGTAATAGGTTTCAAGGACTCCTATCAGATACAGAGTTTGTATAAAGTTCTGCAGATGAACCATATCGCTACCCTCTCCTTTGTACTTAGGGAATTTCGGGAGTATGTATCCACGCGGCAACCTCACATTCAAGGATAGGATCAATTCAGGCATGGTGAAGCAAACGTTGGCATTAATAGCATCCCCATCAATATCATTGTGACGGATAAATTGTAGTCCTGAGGGGAAATTATTGGCGCTCAAAGGAGCTTGACCATCTTGTGTGTAAGACTTCTCATCGAAGTGGTCGTGATCGAGGTCTTGCCCGACCCACCCATCATCACCGACTCCCCATACTTCTTCCTCAACCAAGATGGTATTTACCATGAATCCATTAAAACGGTCGCCCAAATCTTCCTTCAGTTGAAAGACATGCTTGTTAGAGGCAGTGATTGCCATGATTTTAGTATCCCCTTTTAGATTAACAATCCCATGCTTAGTCTGGAACTTGAATTTATGATTCAAGGTAGAAGCAAGAGCCTTGGTTTGGTGCAACCATGGCCTGCCTAGGAGCAGGTTGAAACAAGCCGGTATGTCGATGACAAGGAATTCAACATCTCCAGCAATAGAACTGTACTCAGGCAAGAGTTTGATAGCTTTGAGGACTTCTCTTTTAGAATTGTCGTATGCTTGGACGACTTGCGAGGATGTCTCGACATGGTCAAGATAGAATCCCAGCTTCTGAAGGGCTCTCAGAGGAAAAACATTAACAGTAGATCCATTATCAATCATGACTTGGGGAATGCGTTTCCCATTGCATTCGACATTGATGTGCACAGAGTTTTATGGTTAGAATCATTTGGTAAATCCTCATTGATGAACATGAGCACTTGAGAGGAACCGTGTATGAGGCCCACCATCTCATCAGGGGTTAGGTCGGGCTGTACCACTATCTAGTTTAGATGTTTCAGCACCGCCACTCGGTGAGGTTGAGAAGCCATGAGAAGCATCCAAATTCAGACATTGGCGTTTACTTCCTTCATCCTTCTTATGGCGTCATCCGAATCATCATTCCCTTCCACAAGAATCTCTTTCCTTTCTCCTTCCTCTTTAAGGCCACGAGGGGGTTTTCTTCTTCTAGGTAGGAAGGCTTAAATTAGTGACCGACCCTCATGAGATGGTTAAGTTCCTGCGCAGCATAGTCATCATAATGCAATTTGTGGAGATAGACGGATTACTATGACCTCGTATAAAGCAAGTAGGGGTTAGGCCCTCAACAATTCTCATAACAGAGGTGTCATCCTCTCCATGCTCATGATCTCATATGAGGAAACTTCCATCACCATCCAGAGTAGCGCAAAATATTAGCAAAAGGACTTGACCCCATGCCGGTCAGGGAATTGGACTCAAGGTCATCTTGTTTGTCTTGTACAAATTGATTGTCAAGTTGTTGGGTGAACCGATGACGGTCACTTGGTGCATACAAGTTTGGAGATCCTCGATGAGGGAAGATGGTTCTACACCAGAGATTGCATAAGTGATGGCATTAATGCTCTGACTGGAGTGCTCCTGGAGAGTATTTTTAGTGACATTTGGAGAATTAGAGTTGTTTTTGGGAGTGATGACAAGTGTGTCGCATCAATGAGATCCTGGATCTTATGCTTTAGAGCTACACAATCTACAACTATGTGGCCAACATAAAGGTGAAAGTCACAATGCTTATTAGGATCTTTCCCCGACCTAACTAGAGGTGGAGGATTCCTTTGTTGGAACGGTCTTATCATCCCCGCCTTGGTTAGATGTCAAAAAGCCTCTGAATATGACATCTTGATAGGATCAAAATGTCGCCTAGCGGTCGCAGCTAAACTGAAAGGATTGTTTGAGCTAATGTTGTTGATTTCTGCAACTTTATTCTGGGCGGAAGATAAGTTATTGTTAGAGGCATAAGGGGTACACTTCTTGTACGTAGAACTAGATGATTCCCTATTCTCAGCCCTTGCATTCTCAACATGCAAGGCTTCCTAAATCATGGACCCCGTGGACATTAGAGCCTTAAGGATGTGAAATATTGGAATTGCATCTTTTCCTTCGGGTTAGGCAAGAGGTTCTTGACAACCATTCGGTTCTGTTCCTCCTTAGTGGGTCTGACCAACATCTGGGCGGCCTTAGTGCGCTATCTCGAAATGATTGCAGGAAAGGTCTCGCCGACCTTCTGATAAGTAGTGTTAGGGTCAAGCCTAGTCGCATCAACCTCCTCGTTGTACTTGTACAGGCAGTGTATTCCCTCACAATGTAAGCCCAGGTGGCCTTCTTAGAGTTCTCCAACTTGAGGAACCATGTGGCTGCAGCGCCATTGAGGTATTGCTGGAACGATTGAGCGATTAGCTCTTCGGATACTCCCCATGGGCTCATGGTTCCGACATACATTTTTAGGAACGTAGTCAGGTTCCTAGTTCTATTGAACTTGCTAAAGTTAGGCATTTTAAAACCATGGGGAAGTCAGACCTTCGGAATCAGAGAGAGGTCGTGGATATCTAGCCAGGGTTCAGCCTTGGTATCCCTTTGAGTTCCTCTTTCATCTTATGGATCTCGTCTGTCATTACTCCATCTCAACCGATAGATTTTGACTCAAGGTTAAAGGAAACCTCGGGTGTGGGGGCGCCTTGGCCTTCATTCTTATTAAGGTTGGACAATTTTTGTTCAAAATCATCCTATCGGTGAAGGAGTAGCTGCATCATAGCCCTAAGCTCGACAAGGGGGTCCTCTGTCTAGGGAGGAGGTGGTGGCCGGTTACGGTCTTGGAAATCAGCCATCCTCTAGAGTGGGGTGCTAATGCCATGGTACACAGTAGACAGTGTTGCTATAGTGATAGCACCTGAAAGCAGTGGCGAACCAATGATGGGACAGACTCTAATTAGTCTAGAAGAGGCACGGGTCCAACAGAAAGACCTGCAAAACAATGGGAATAACACCAATGTTAGTGTATGATGGAAAAGACAATGCCATGTTAATGTGAAACGTCATTTTGTACGCATTGGGAATGAAATTCCTTTTTTGAAGCATTTAATTTAGAAAGCGGGATTCCAACTGTGATGACTCTCGGGAAGCATTTGTGAAGGGATAATGGACGTTGTTACTCTCGAGATAGTGAATGAATTTGATTTGGAGGAGTAGACTTGACTTGATAAGGATAAAGGAGATTTTCGTCATGAGGACGGATGACTTAGAGGATGAGATTTTTGTGGAGACTGAGGTGGGAATGTAAAGAAGAGATCCAAGTGGTTGACCCTAGGACGACCTATATGGACACAAGATACATGAAAGCAAATGATGGAGACAAGACTTTGTTTTGCTTTGTTTTTCAGTATGGATGGATGCATGATCCTAGAGAGAAACTCTAATGCATGAATGCAACTATGTATGACATTGCATCTAAATCTATATGGACAAATGGACGGACATAAGTGCGACTCCACATGCTAATGCGAGTATCTGCGAATGTATCTACATGCAACATGTATGGATGTGATGGATAGTATGTACAATAACTTACAAGTTAGATCAAGCATGCGTTGGTCCAAGTGCACCTTAGAGGTTTCAATAAAACACTTCATTGAGATTATTATGTTCAAGTGACCCAATAATCCAAATGTTTCATGGGGTGGATGCTCTTTGCAGTGACAGGTTGCAAGTATCGCATTGTATGCACAAATACATCCTTAAGTGTTTTGAGGTGATTCTATTAATGGCCCATACCAAGCGGGTGGAACCATATTTAAAAATTAAAATAGAACACGTGTGTGCGGACTGATTGTCAAACAAGGCACTCCAAACAACACATAAGCAAACAAGCACATATGTACATGTGAAAATGTACAAAGGTACGATCGTGATCATTATTCAAATTCACAGGATAAAATTTTGTTTTTGAAAGGGACAAGAGGTATGTTTGGGTCTAAACCTCTAAGGGATGGGTTGTTTTTAAAAAATAAAAAAACCCGCCTTGATCCCCAGCGGAATTGCCAGTCTGTGGGACTGGAGAAAAATGTTTCCCGCTTCCTCACGGAGGCTCGAGTGCCTGTGAAAAAGAAGGTTTGGAGTTGCCATCCTGTTATAACCCAAACAGGGACGGAGAGATTCTCGGGGAAACCCGAACTAGGTTTTAAGGAAACCATCGCAAAATCATAGTGACTCGATGGATAAGGCAAAAGTCTGGCTACCATATGATCTGGGTCTAAGGTTTAAGTTATAGGGTACGGACCTCCGAGGTTGACCTGTTTCCCTATCCGTCATGCGACACGCACCTACTAATACATCATTGTCCCTAATTTTGGGTGAATTTAGATGACGATCATGATTATACCCAAAATAAACGAAAGAAAGAGAATAAGCAGGTATCATGCAAATGTACAAAATTGAAACAAGCACATGGATATACACATTGGAAGTTAGCACACGAATGTACAAACAAAGACCGTTGGACCGACATATCTTTCGGTGTATGGCGAGCTTGGATATAGTAGTATTGCGCTATGTACCGCTCATCATGGAACTTTTATCCACTCACGGATCAAAGCCCTAACGTAGTTATGTAAGGGGGACCCATTCATCAGGTCCACGGAGCTACTCGGTGGGAGAGGGTAAGGATGGGTGAGCCACTTCCACTCAAAACGGTAATAGCCAAAGGCAGTCACATATGACTCGTTCCAAGAGTTGTATTGATCCAAGGGTGGCAGAGGTTGGAGAATGACCAACGTCACCAATGACATAGTCGGAGTGAGAACCGAGGTATCCCAAGAGATCAACTTAGATAGGTGGATTGACCAGAACATGGTTCAAGCGCATAAGTATTTGATTCTCAAATATTCCCGTTTCAAGGGAGGAAATCAACTCTCGGGGAGTGAAGGGGTTATGTTTGGGTATGTGGAGTTGATGGGTATGGTAGGCTTAATAAGATGGAGAGTGGGTTCGTAGAAAAAGTAAACATGTCCCCTGTAATGGCCCTTAGCCAAATAAGAGGGGATGATCAACCATTCATTTGCATTTAAACATTAGGTACTCCACAAGGTGGGAGTATATACTCCGTTGGGGATAATGGAGGATAATCTTTGATGTAGAGGTGGGTGGAGTACCCATAATTGCGTACGAGTGAATGTTCAATTCTAACCTCAAATTTGGCATGGGGTCATGCTATACATCAAAAGGACATGCCGGTCCTACGTTTAAACAACCATGCAAGTGTGAGACAATTGATAATTGATAACTTGTATTCGATCCTTCATTAATCCGGTCTAATGGCCATTCAAGTCAAGATAAACAAAGAGCGGCGGCCAAGTCAACCGTAATCCTTGGGGCCAAATATCGAGCCAAAACATAGCATTTTTGAGCTCAAAGCCACTCAAAGCCAAGTAATGCCACTGGTGGCATATCCTCTTAAGAGTTATCTTGTTTAGAGATAATCCATAGGGAGTCAACATCGGGGCAGACGGTCTCATCATGGCCCAAACTGATATGAGTGGGTCCAATATATCAAGATTGAATCGTGGTTCAAATACTCCTGAAAATTATCAACTGAGTTCATTTTATTTTAAACGTCGAGTTGTATTTACAAGTGAGGTCAAGCATGCAAGGAAAACGATAAACAAAATTTCAGTAGGTGATCTCGGGAGACAGTTTTTACACGGTCGAATTTAAAAAAAAATATACAATATTCCAAAAATAAAAAAATGCTAGAGATTCCTAAAAATAGGAAAAGTGGCGTAAAATAGCCTAAGAAATAGGACAAGTGTCCTAATAATAAAAAATGCTCGTTTGAAATCGATTTTCACTCTTGGAAATCACCAAAAGTCCACTCAAGGCATGGGTGAAGTCATGACGAGACATAGAGGCCTCCGGGGCACCATTTAAAGTTGGTTGACAATTTCGGTTAACGGTTTATTGTTAACCATTTAACACTTTAATTCTGAAAAACTGATTAAATGGACTCTAAAAATTACAGAACAAATGTGAGAGTTACTACACTTATTGAAGGACATGACTGGAAATTTTTGCAATTTTCGGATATAAATTGAATTTATTAAAAACCCTCAAACTTTACAGTTTAAATGGGCGGGACAGTGGGCTAGACCCAACTTGGAAAAATCACGATAAATTGGTTAAAAATTTGAATGGGTTTGTTCTAAAGCCCAACGATAGATTTTTAAGTCCCCCACATAGACATTAGAAGAACTGGGTCAAGCGAATTCAAACGTATTTTAGGTTTAGACCATTTACAGAGTGATGTTAAACTGGACAGTGGGTTACTAAAATAATTTTTGTGATAAAATGCTAAGTCAAGTGCATGGACAGTTCACTGGGTGAAATAGGGAAAATTATATTTCCTAAACTACTAAAATTTTAAGGACGTGGTAAGCTTTTTTGGATAGCCCTAGGTGTCTACTTCATTCGTTATTAAGGATAGAAATCTAAAATCCTAACCTATTGAGAGAAACTTAGCCTAAACTGTAGGTTATGCACTAATGATTACCAAAATTTGACCGAACTTCAAAGGGTCACCTAGAATAGTCCAGAGGTCCGAATTATGCATTCTTTTTATAAAAATGGAGAAATTTAAGTAATCTTCTAGTAAGTTTTTGAATCGCTTCAATCTAACTTCAAATGAGTGGTATATTGAATTTTTAGTGACAAGGTGACAAACTGTATGAAAATCCGAAAGATAAACATGTCTCCTGAGACTCATTTACTTATTGTCCAAGCACACAAGCACGGTTTTGGTTCTTTTTTGTTGTTTTTAGTTAAAGAAAAGTGAAAAATGTAATTTTTACACTAATTACAAAATCACCAACTTACGCACTCAACCCTCAAGTTACTCACATTGGTGGGGGTCAAAGTGACGTCTAATGGCAAGTAGCCATTTTTCTTAAGGTGATGGGTTGGAGAAGTTTCCCCCGCAAGTAGCGGGGGGCATCCAACCGCGCCAAAAGGTCAAAAATAAGAAAGATCAAATGGCCATAAAAGGCAAATTAAGTTAGTGATGGTAATTAAGAGAAATGATGGAAAATTGAAATGGGATTATAAGCTCTTACCCTTGTTTATTCACCTTTGGATGATCCACCCTTAGACTTGGAGGAGTGAGTTAATTACTCACTAGGTACCCTTAACCAAGGTCCTCACTTGGTGTTAGGAAGAAAAAATAAAAAATTCAAGGAAGAGATTTAGTCTTAAAACCCTTTTGTTTTTGAAAATAGGAGTTAAACTCTCTAACTATGGACTAATTAGAGAGGTTAATCCTCTTGAGTTCTTCAAAAATGTTAAGTGTTAGAGAGTAGTAGTAGTAGTAATGGGAGAAGAATGAAAAAAGGGCCTTGAGTCATCCTTTTTTTGGGGGTATTTATAGAAGGGGAGGTAAGATGGGTGGGTTAGTATGTATGTAGGTGCGTATGTATACAAGAAGAAATACAAGGGTGTAAAGGGAAGTGGAGAGTGTAGTGTACATAGGTGTAAACAAGATAACAAAAAGTATACAAGGTTGTTAGTTGGTCAAGGTGTGCACTTGGTGTAACAAGTGTTCTTAAAGTGTTATGTACAAGTGTATTGTGTGGTATATTTTTCTTTTCTTTTCTTTTCTTTTTTAATATAAAGGGGTAAGAAAAAGGAACATTAGGAGCCTCTCCTCTCAATAGCTACTCCTAAAATGTCAACCTGAATAATACAATCCAATTCTAAAGACCACGAGACATTCCAATCTAAAGAGCCTACCAAGTCTAATCCTTGCTTAGCTAACCAATCCGATGCTCTATTACCTTCCCTATAAACATGATTAATCTTACTATTTTGGCACGAACTTAGAAAATGCCTAGTATCCGTAATAAGGGCATGGATAGTCCAAGGAATGACAATAAGCCCCTTGAGAGCTCGGATGACAGTGAGATTGACTCCTTCTATGTGGATTTTGTGGTATATGTGCATGTACATGAAAGCAACTAATTTTGTGTACATATGTTTGCTTACACAAATATGAAATTTTAATATCATTTGATTGCCTAAAGAAAAAAGGAAGAAAACCAAAAATATGTATTCATACAAAAGTTGCAAATTTTCGAAATTGGACACATTTTTATATTTTTTTAATCTTTTTTGGAAATTTGGAAATAATAAATAAAAAAAGAAATGAATTATCGAGAATAAAAAAATATTTATGCATAAAAGGATGATTTTGGGCTCATGTGTAAAATAATTTAAAATTTTCATATGTATATACAAATGGGTTAGCTAAAAGGTATTAATACACGTATTTATATACAAGTACTATATGTAGTAATTACAAAGGAGAGTAACAAAATCAGATTTTTTAGTCAAAATCTTGACTTTGAAAGTCAACTAGACAATAAGAATCATAGTACAACTTGATCCAAAGGTCACAAGTGTAGTAGAATTATTAATGGCTACTATTACAATATGGGGACATTAGGTGAAGTAAAAGTAAAACGAAATATTGTAGGGTGGTTATAGGGTTGCTTTATTAGGGGACAAAAGTACTTAAGTAGTCAAAACTAGTACTAAAGTAGCTTAATGATTCATGTCCTTACAAATCAAACTAAATCAACAAAGTAAAAACAAAAATGAAAAATAAAAATTAAGTCAAAGAACTTGTTTCATGTTTCACACGGTTTGTCACCGTGAGTTAAATTCAATTTTTCTCTTTTTCTTTTTTTTTCCTTTTTCTTTCGTTTTCTCTTTTTATTTTTTCGTTTTTTGAGATTTCATTTTCCTTTTCTTTTTGTTTTGTTTTAGATTTAGTAAATGGGTTGTGATAATTGTCCATAGTGGGTCAAGAAGAATTTATGTAAAGGGCCAGTCCTAAAAATAAAAATGGACTAGTAAGATAAATTTNNATGGGTTTTAGACATTTTCTATTTTTTTATGGATTTTTTATATTTTCCATTTTTTTGGTTTTTGATATAAATAACTTTTATTAAATA
>ONZA01013805.1:41295-53914 GCA_900322205.1 Kewa caespitosa | reverse complement strand
GAAGAACCACGTGTGATTTAATCTACCTTGATGGATTTCGACTCATCAAATGTCCTAAGCTTTCTTAGTGATAAAGGCATGAGTTCTACTCATTCTTATCACTTATCACAACCCCCACCAAACATCCTCACCATCAGTATCATCAAACAAGTCATCACCACCTCCACATTCCTTCCCCTCCTTTCGCGAAATCCATCACCAACATCACAACCCGCCTCCTCTCACCATTCTCTTACTTTTGCGCATCACCACGGCCCAACAACCACCATCCACTAGGTTCACATCACACACCAACCACCCCTAATCGCACATCTTGTGCGTCGTTCATGCCTTCTCCGCAACCACCGTCACACACACTACCTAGTGTAAAGGTCCGTTTCTTACCTTCTCCTTTCCAAATTTCGAGACCCGCATCACGCCCACTTCGGGTAATCGAGAAGCTTGATAGCAGGTCTTTGGGTAAAACCCACGAAACTGAAATTTATTTGTATATTCATCTAATTTTCAAAATTATTATTCTTTAATATCAGTTTCTAATTCAATTTTATTCATGTTTCTTTATGGGTTGACAACCAAATTTTGAGAACGGTAATCGGGAAACTTGATAGCGGGTGTTCAGGTTTACTAGGAGCATCGACGAGGTAACTAACCATGCCTACCAAGTTACCCTACACCCATAACAAAATACTGTTTAAAGATTAGTAGTCGAAATGATTAAAGCACTGAAATATTGAAATTGTGCTATTAATTGTGCTTTTGGTACTTTATGATATATATTGATATATGCTTATTTACTTGTGGTGATATATATACATGTTTGATTTTAATATCTAACAATTTGTATTTGTGGGTTTTGAATGGTAAAATATGATGATCTTTATGTGGACGTTAATTGAAATGGAAATAATAATGGGAACTTGATGTTTGGATCGTTATTGTGGGTGATTAGCTGCTGTCCATTGTTGGTTTACTCATCTTAAATGCGTAAGAATGCTTAAATTTATGTTATCTTGCTTGATAATGATGAATTTTGAGATATGAACAAAGTTTGGCTGCGGTTCCGATATTAAACGATGTGAAACGAAGCCCCATCGGGCTTGTATTGTGTTGAGTAAGAAGTTAATAGTCGAGATTGATATTAATTAATTATAAAGAACCCACTATAGATGTGGAAACTATTATTTGTGCTGTATGTTAATTAGTTGAGTCATTGTATGTGTGTTTGATCATAAATTACAAATCGCTTAAAATAAAATATAAAACACTTAAAGTGAAAGATGATGAGGGCTAGAAGTCGGATTGTGGTATTCCAGGATATCACAAGAGGTGATGAACAGGGTGTTTCTCTTCGGGCCTTGATATATGATATTGTTATCCCCTAGTTTGTTTTCCCATCGATGGGCAATGCCATGGGCGACTAGGGAGGATATGTGATTGTCGTCCCTTTGTGGTAGTAAGTTCTAATCGTTTGGTAACTAGATGCCACGTAAGGGGAGTGTGCACACCAGACGCTATTGATATTGATGTGCTAGCTAGCGATGTTATATTATTTTGGTGACTGGCTGGATTTTCAGGTCACCCGCATAAGTAGATTGGCTGGGATTTCGAATCCACTGTCGTTCTCTACCCTTAAAAGAATAAAAGGAAATATGTGTCAAAGGAAATAATGTGGACTTGTGTAGCTTTGAGTATATGTTGCAGTTTGCTCATGGTACCTGAACCTGTTGGTTATGAATTAGTTTAAATCCAAGTTTGTTCTTTATTCATTAAATCAAATTGTAATGAGTGAATAATAAGACATGTATGGACTAACAAAATGTTCCTCAAGTCTTTTGTATTTTGATAAAAAAAAGTATTTTTTACGAGGCAGGGTGGCGATACTGAGTTTGTACTGATTTTGTTTAATTATGTGTTTTCTCTTGTTTCTATATATGTAATTGTGCATGTGATCTGGAATTTGGGCTCCGGGATGAGTGAGGACGTTCTCAGCCTTAAACTCTCTTGTTTTTTAGTTGTATATAAAAGTATGGATTTTGAGTTTGTTTATGTAGTATAAACAATCTTTTTGAGATAATGATGTAGTTTAGTAGTTAATGATGATGTAAATATATCTAGTCTAGTTTGTACAGGTTTGGAAGTCTTATGACTCAGCCTTACTCTCATCCATGAGGGTGAGTGTGGCGGGAGCACCCCCGATATAGGTTGTTGCTTCCGCAAATTTTGGATATATGTATATCAAAATGTTTTGGACAGGTTTGAAACATAAGTGGTTTTAGTCTAAATACAAACGGAACTCTGTCCGATTTTTTACTTAAATGTCGTTTTCATTATATAGAAATTCGATGGTGTTACAATTATCCAGTGCGGATGATCTTTTTGGCTAACATCCTACCATTCAAATGAAAACCCAAACTCTAGTGTGGATTTTTATGATCTTCTGTGCTTCTGTTTTGGTAACACTGAGCTAGAGAGTGCCATCAAGGCCATTGTGGTACAGTTTTCCGGTGTACATGGTGTACTACATGGCGAGGTATCTTATGGTCAATTGATCCTTTCTAGAGCTTCCCGAGGGATATTCTTGTTTCTCAAGATAACTTTGTATATCAACAAACCAGGGTTCATCCTCTGTTTCGAGCATTGATAGTCTGTCCCTTGACAACGGGTTCATGTCTCTCTTCTAAAGTGATCGACTGAGCTCTTACTCTATTTTCCCAGACCAGTGAGGTGGAAAGGTTGGCTAAAGCATCTGTAAAGCCGTTCTGTTCACACGGCAGATGTCAGAAATATCTAGAAGCTTCAAGAGTGAGGTGAAATGACCATTTTGCTCCTTGACTTCGGTTGACTTTTGGATTTTTTTGGGTTTTATTATTTCGCGTATTAGAAATTTCCGGGAACGATACCGTAGATTATTTATCATCATAGAGTCATTTGATGGACACTACTTTGGTGTAAACAGAAGCCCCCACTTTGGCCGAGGCGCCGAGCGGCAAATGTCAAAGTATGTATTTTTGCAAGTGTAGGATGAACTTAGCTTACCGAGTGGGTAGCTGAAAATGTATGATTAAGGGGTACCTGCCCTTTATCCTTCGCAAAAGATGATACCGACTTTTAATGACGTCTTGGGTCAATATAAAATGGAGTAAGAGTTTATCGACATCTTGGGATCGAGAATGTGTTTGTAGGAGTTTATCGACATCCTGGGGTCAGAAATGGATTTGAAGTAGTTTATCGACGTCTTGAGGTCAGAAATGGATTTGAAGAAGTTTATCGACGTCATGCGAAAATGTGTTTGAAGGAGTTTATCAACATCCTGGGGTCGAAAATGTGTTTGAAGGAGTTTATCGACATCCTAAGATCGTAATTGTGTTTGATGGATTTGAAGGAGGTTACCAACATCTTGAGGTCGAAAATATGTTTGAAGTAGATTGAAGGAGTTAGTCGACGTCCTGGGATTGGAAATAGATTTGAAGGAGTTTATCAACATCCTGGGGTCGGAAATGTGTTTGAAGGAGTTTATCAACGTCCTGGGGTTAGAAATGTATTTGAAGGAGTTTATCGACATCCTAGGGTCGAAAATGTGTTTGAAGGAGTTTAACGACATCCTGGGGTCAAAAATGTGTTTAAAGGAGTGTATTGACATCTTGGGGTCAAAAATTGATTTGAAATGGATATAGGGGTATTTATTGACTACCCGAGTCAGAAAAGTGAATGTTGGGCATTTAATGCCTACCCAAGGCAGAAAAAGTGAGTTTTGGGCATTTATTGACTACCCGAGTCCGAATGATTTTTTTTTTCAAATATTTTATAAGCCGTCTTGGTCAACAATTTTGTCGCTTATTGACTAATTGAGCCAAAAGATAAATTTCAAGTGTCTGGACTCGACCGTTTGGGCCGTATTGATTTGAACGTTCCCGTGCTTGAATACCCGCATTTATAAAACAACGGTCGAACATTTCGAACAATATATAACAAATAGGTAGGCGCCAAAAGGGAAAGTTTTGAACAGCACTATAGAGGGACCCAGCGAATATGCAGTAATTCACTGGAGGCCCAGTGAATAAGTGGAATTTCTCTGGGTGCCCCTGTGATTTTTTTGCTAATCGCTGGGTAGCAATTTAAGTTGGAAGGCAGAATGCTTCCGGCTCATTTCGCGACTCTTCCTCTTTCGTTTTTCTTTGATTACTCTCTCAAATCTCTATCGTTTTCACTCAAATTTTCTTCTCCACTCATCAAAACCTTTTCTTCTTTGATTTCCAGATTGAATCCATCACTCATCTCTCTTTACTCTCAAGAAATTAGCTCAGATTTGTTTGGTAGCTCGTTTGGAGATGGGTTTGAAAAGGTGGTTCGATTTGTTCATGTTCTTCGTGACTATGATGGTCATAGGCCCTATATTTGGTGGGGATGACAAGGAGGAGGCCTAGGCAGGGCCGGTTCATCACGTTTTCTGGGGTAGGCCGGTCGGTGCCCCGAAGTACAAAAGGAAGAAGGTCGGGGAGGAGCTCTGAACCGGGGATTGGTTCGGCCGACGTAAATGGAAACTGTAGCAAGAGTGGAATCCTTCAGTGCTCTTTCTTAACCCTAATGATCACTTGTCCTACCGTGCGAGGCAACGAGCGGTAAGCTTCGATACTTCACACTTTGTAATTTTGCGAAATTCATATATTTCGGTGGATTTATGATGTGTATGTGATGTATGGATGGAATTGGGATGCAATTTGGGATGTATATGTGATGTATGGATGTAGGTTGATAATGAATGGGTGTTGATATGTGTGAATTTCTCAAATTCATGTATTTTTGAGTCATGCACGCCAAGTGTTTGATGAAATGCCCCTTAGAGTTTTCGTCAATTTCATGTTAGAAAATGCACTTGTTGTGATTCGAACTGTGTTCTTCTTTCCATAAAACATCGAAATCAATCTATTGGCTCGTGTTTTATTGCTTTAGAACACATTTCATGTTTTGTATGCTTTGTTTTGTTCGGTAAAGTGCTGAAATGCTCGTCGTTTATATGCATAGGTGTACTTGCGCATTGCCCATGATTTTTTGAGCTATTCTTATTGATTATATCATGCACAAAATCTTCTCATAGTAGAAGAACGTGCACTTGAGAGGTTATGGCGGTATAGGTAAGGCTATTATCATATATCGTTCTCTTGCTAGGGATTTTGGTGACGATTTTATCGTCCATTTCGAGGAGACCGGGTTTTGCTCTCTTTTCGGTTCACTTTGCGGTTGTGAGTATGTGAACTGTACGGTCATACAGTCTCTTCTCAAGGGCTTCTGGGATACGATCGGCACCTTCCACCTCCCGATGGGCGAGATGACAATCACGATGTCAGAGTTCGGGTTGATTAGTTGTGTAGGCTTAGTAGGCTAGCCTCTGCCTCTGGACGGTAGCTTCCACCATGAGCAGGAGAGGCTGACGGACATTTTTGTACCAGACTTTGCATGGATTACGACCCCTAATTTTTGATCCGTCCCTTAACCGATCTATAGAGATGTCCTCACCGAGCATCTTGATGAGATGATGCTGGATTAGATAGTGCGGGTCTTCGTTGCCTACCTCTTGGTTTGCACCTTGTTTACGGACAAGGGAACCGTCTCTACTTTTCTTACCTCCCGACCCTCGAGGATATCGGGAGAACCAGTGGTTATAACTGGGGCGCGCCTGGTTATCCGACCCTGATGAAGTACTTGAGGCATGGATGCCGTCAAGTGAAGAACACAGACATTCTCCTCGACGGCTTCTGGAAGGTGATAGAGGTAATGCCTCTTTAGCCTTCAATTGCCTCATGTTTTCTATTTGTATTCTGAGTTTCTAACTCTCTTCTTATGTGTAGGTATGGTTTTACGAGCACTTTCCGATCTTTTGGCCGCACTTTGACCAGCCTCGAGCCTTTCCTATCTTGGCCTGTTGGTCGTCGACGTACCGCACCCCACCTAGTGAGTTTCCTTTCTTGAAGTAGAGGCAGATGCTGAACGAGTTTGCTGCTCTTCAAGTATACATGGATTTCACGTACTTCCTCTTTGATTTGTGTATGATGCACCTTACACTTGACGTAAGGTTTTCTTTTGATGCTTTTCAGGTCTCGTACACGCCTTGGTCAGAAGTGGCCAGCGTCCCCGATGAGGTTCGTCATGCGATTTGGGAGTAGAATCTGAATAGGATCTTGTTCGATAGCCCTTTTGGCCATTTGTGGTTTCTCGGCAAGCGAGTGACTCGGCAGACCATCGGGAGGTTTGAGGTCACTCAGGATCCTGCAAACTCCGGCTTCTACCTGGACTACCTTTCTGCGATGGAGTTCAAGGTCGCTACGCGAGGTGCTGAGTTTTCGTACTTCATCCAGCAGCTGGGTTTTGACGACCTAACCCTTGCTTACGAAGCGTTCTGCAGTGAGTGTCTGATGACAACTACTCTTCTTTTTGCTGAGGTAAGCCTTCTCCTACGCCTCCTTGCTTTTAACTTTGCTTATGTTTGATGAACTCTAATGGAGCTTCTTTACTATTTCAAGGCGGAGTGCGCATTCTTGTGCTGACTTTGTCTATCACCCATGAGGACGAGTTAGGGACTCGTGTTATACTTGAGGTCCCAAACATAAGGGATGACAAGTGCGAGTACCTTCCCTTGCCTGAGCGGAACAGCGGGGTGCGCATGCCAGCTTTGCTTCTTTTTTTTTCTTTTTTTTTTCTGTATCTATGATTTCAGCGGTTGCATTTCACTAACAGTTATCCTCGTCCGGCCTTGCAGATGAACCCGGAGGAGACCAAGGCGACCCTGAAGGTCGTCTCTGCCATGAAGAAGCACATCCGGTGACTCTTCACTTTGAGTTGTGCTTCTCGTACTCAGGAGAGAGAGGCATATCTTCGTGCTCTTCTTTTAATTTTTCACGGCATTATGTTTTTATTTTTCTTTTCTTTTTTTGGTGTGGCTGATTTACCGACCGAGGTCTAAGGCAGGTCGGTCACAGCAGGGGGCGGTCATGCCGCTCAGGCTCAGGGTTTGAACCATTTGGCCCATACGGCTGAGGGCCATGGGAGCAGTTTTCCCCGACAGCTTCGTGCACAGGAGTAGGCGAGGGATCGAGAGTCTATGGGAATCATGACGTGGAATCTCCTGTCAGTCCCACTAGCCAACAGGTGGCGGACTTGAATGCTATCTTGGAGCAGGGTCAGCTAGAGGAGGGGCCTTCTCGCAAGAGATGTGCCAGCTCGACACCGCTTGTTAGTGACTAGTAGGCCATTCCATATAATAGTGACTCCCCGAGGGTTTTTTTGAACTTTGGTTTGTAAAAACTTTTTAATATTATCAACGAAATTTTATTTTTCGAAATTTATTTGTTATGCACACATATTTACATAAAAATGGTCAAAAGAATAAAAATTGGTACTTATAAATACAAGTAAAGAATAAAATGAAATTAAATTTTGGGAAAATAAGTAAAAGAATATCCCATGGACACATTTATGTACACAATTGAATATAAAAGAATCAAATTAATAACAAAATGTATGAATTATGAGGATGAAATAACATTAGGGGCAAAGGGGTTAAAGGCCAAAATGGTAGAATTAATCCTAAGCCTGAATTAACTCAAGGTGAGTGAATGATCACTTAAATACGATGTTAGACGACTAGCAATTATGAGAAAAATCGCTCGCAAGGGCAGTAATTATGCTGAAAACCGGCATGGGCCCAGCGATTATGCCTTAAATCGGCGGCTGACCCAGCGAATATGATTGTATTCGCTGGGTTGAGTCCAGACCTGATGCCTCGTATTCCTTTTTGCGAGTGTTTCTGCATGTAGAGCTATAAAAGGATGGCCTTGCATGGCAGAAAACTGCACCTAAACACCAAAAATCTCGTCCATTTCTCAAGTCTTTTAAGCTCAAAATCATCCCAAACACAAGGCCAATCTTTTCAAAAAATCTTTCAATAGTTGGATGAACTCCACGTCCGTGGAGGAACGCCAACGTCTAAACATCTTCAACCTTGCTATCTTCTTTACCCTCAAGCAAGTAAAGCTTGCTTGGGTTCTTCTATGGACGTCCATCAAGTTTTGGATGACCAACCTTCACGTCTTTCGCTTAGGAGGGACCAAGGAATTGTGTCCTTTGGTCGAGGAGTTATCCGCGTTCTTGGGCATTCCCCCAAATATCAATATGGCGATTCCTACATTGAGATACAACTACGAATCCTTGTTTGAGGAATATCTTGGCCATGACCACAAGAAAGCCCGGGATATTATTGATGGGGATCACTTCAACCTTCTCAAAGTGATCGAGCACTTTTCTCCTCCTCCAGTGGAAGATAGTAGACCGAGGACATTCCGTCATCATGTGTTTATTTTATGTCCTTTATGCCATTTCCTTTTCGTTGGAAGCAGCAAGATGGCTCGAGATTCTCTTCTACATGTCGTCAAGATGATGGAAGGAGGGTGTAGCCCCATGGCTCTTGTTGTGGTCGAGACCACTGCTTGCTTGGACAGCTTGGTGCATGAAGAGGATGGTGACTTCTTCGGAATTCCTTTAATTCTCCAAGTGAGTCTTGATGCCTCTTTTTTTATTCAATTCACATGTTTGATGACCTTTTTTTTCATGATGATTGACTCTTTTTTCTTCTTTTCTTTTTGTGTAGATTTGGCTCTTGGAGTACCTCTGGTTGGTGAAGAAACCTGATGCACACATCGCTTACACGCCCAAGCAGTTTCCATCCTGCGAACAACTATACAAGGAGTAGTCTCTAGGTGAATGGATGATCCACTTGGGAGGTAATCCAACTGTTCATTGGAGCATCTCGTGGTTTCATCTTACCACCATGGTCGGATGCGTGGAGGAGATACCTCATAGTCGAGTTGTGGGCCTTGCTCACCTCTTGATGTTCAACCTTACCCAAATAAGGCGCCAATATGGGCTAGCTCAAAATATTCCGCGGAAAGACATGGTCTTTCAACCCGAGATAAAGTTAAGTGCTCGGCAATTGAAAGTATGGGGCAACTATTGGAAAGAGCGCCCACGTTGGGTGGAGCCCCGTAAACCATTGTCTCCATTAGTGACGGGGCATTACCTTGAATGGATGATCTCAAACGACCCGAACAAGTGCAAGGAGTCCCACGAGAATGAAAGGCAAGGTTTGAGGAAGCACGCGCCTCCACCGAGCCAACACAAGAAGAATGCTCTATTGCCACCACTGATCAAGGCCAAAATGAAGCCCCCAATTTCGAAGGTTCGTCCTATGGATGAGGTTCCTCCCAAGAGGCAAAAGAAGATGCACTTGATTTGGCGTCGCAAAGATGAGGCTAGCACAAGTTTGGCTCCCTCAAAGGACCGTCGTCCTCTTAAGGAGAAGGAGAAGTAGAAAAAAAGTCCTTAGCTAGGATTTAAAATGATGTATTCTTATTTTGCATTCTCACTCTAGGAATAGTTTTGTCATTAAAATCCTTGTAATTTGGACTTATCAATCAAATGAATCAATAAAAGTTACCCTTCTATCATCTTTTGTTTATTCATCATTTCGATTTTGCATCAATGTTTGCATCGCTAATACTATTTTTTTTTTCACGTTAAGGACTAGAATACATTCTGTTTGCATTCTGTTTTGAACACAAATGTCGGTCCCCAGCGATTTTAAGAAAAATCGCCGGAGGGCTAGCAATTTTCCTTAATTTCGCTAGGCCCCCAGCGAATTTCCTTTAATTCGCTGGATTGAAGACCCAGATTTCCTTTATTTTTTGCGTATTGTTCCTTTCTCTTCCTATTTTCTCCATGACATTTTCTGGAAATAAAGAACGTCTATTTCTGGGAAACAACTTACTAAGATTCAAGTAAGTATTAAAAAAACCTTAATAAATTATAATTCATACTCCAATTTGTAATCTATGAACAGAGAATGTCCTTTCTGAATCATATTATTTTAGTTGGTCTAATTTATGTTTCACAATTTGGAGCCATAGTAAATCAAAGCCCAAATCAGTTTCTACTATGGGCATAGCCTAAGGCATAGTAGAGGCTTTGAATTTACAACATGAGCAAAGTGTTGAGCATAGTAAACACTTGGAATTATGCACTATGGGCATGGTGTAAAGCATAGCGCATTCTGCCAATATGTGTCTCTTTTATGGGAAGAGAAATGTTTATCATTTTTGAATGAGCCGGGCCCTTGCGGGTTACCTACGTATTTGAATGGGAATCATGCCAAACGTAGTTCAATGCAAAGTGATGTAAAAGATGTCAATTGATTTTTTAGGATTTAGGCCGTGCCCTTGCGGGTTACCTACGTATCTGTATGGGAATCGGGCCGAACGTATTTCAAGATGATAAAGGATTTTGTTTTTTTTGTTTGCCTAATATGATCTTGGATAATATATGGGAATTAACGATTATTGAAATTGGGAATTATGCATAAAACTTCTTAAGTTGGTCTACGTTAGTTAGTCGGGAAAACTCTATTCCATCTAGATCCATGAGCAAGATCTCACCTCTAGAAAGGATTTTCTTGATTATGTACAGTCCCGACCAATTTGGGCTAAACTTACCACGTGGGTCTCGTATAGGTGCTCGGTTTTCATTCAAAACCAAGTCGCCTTCTTTTAATGATCTTGGTCAGACCTTTTTATTGAAGGCACGAGTCACTCTTCTCTGATATATTTGAACATTATGCAAGGCATTTAGACGTCTTTCACCTTGTAAGACTAAATGTTCGTATCTTTCTCTTACCCGATCTACCTTGGGAATATCACTCTCTACAGCTACCCTAAGGGAAAGTATCTCGACCTCGATGGGAAGGACTGCCTCCATACCATAAACGAGTGAATAAGACATTGCGCCTGTGGATGTCCGCATGGTACTCCTACATTCCCTTAATGGGAATGGTAGTTTGTTAGGCCAATCCTTGTATGTCTCACTCATCTTATGAGGGATGGTCTTGATGTTGTTATTGGCGGCTTCGACAACACCATTGTTCTGTGGCCTATAGGGCGATGACCTAAGGTGCTGCATCTTGTATTACTGCAAGAGATACTACTACGTGCGTTTCATTCTCTTCGATCCTATCTTTGATTGCTTTTTTGAAGTGAGACTCATGATCACTAATTATCTCTTATGGGACTCTGTATCGACAGATAATATAATTTTTGATGAACTTCGCAACTTGTTTAGAAGTTAATTTCGAGTACGATGCTGTGTTGACCCGTTTGTAAAGTAGTCGATGGCAATTAGGATGTACTGGTGTCCGCCTGTGCCCGTAGGACTTATTTTACCAATAATGTCGATTCCCCAGGTTGAAAAAGGCCACAGGGAAGCCAAACCATAAAGTGTTGAAGGCGGCATGTGTTGTAAGTTTGCATGGATTTTGCATTGTGAGCATCGTTGGACATACTGGCTACAATCCTTTTCCATTGTAGTCCAATAATAGACTTGCCTTATGATTTTCTTTGTGAGCGTGCGCCTGTTCATGTGCAGGCCGCATACTCCTTCATGCACTTCACCCATGATTTGTTTCGCATGTTCTTCATCAACACAAAGAAGGCTAACTCCGTATAGGGTCTTCTTCTATAATCTTTCTTGGTATACCACAAATTGTGCGGCGAGAAGGCGAATGACCCTTTGTGCCCTCGGGTCATCATACCCAGGGGGATACTCTTCGCTCAATTTGTAATTGAGGACGTCGGTATACCATGGAACTTTCGCCTTCCAAGGTGTAGTGGTGAGCGGGTTCTTCCCTCCTTTTGAGGTATATGGGCATTGTCTTGAGTTCTAGAGGGATGGTGATGATGGATGCTAGGTTAGCGAGCGCGTCGGTGAACTGATTCTCCTCTCTCGGAAGGTAGGTATAGTGGATTTCGGAGAAGTTTCCGGCTATCTTTTCTAAATGGGCTAGATAAAGGGCCAAGCTCTCATGCTAAACTTTCCACTTTTTCGAGATTTGGTTTATGATTAGAGTGGAATCTCCGTACACCCAAAGGGTTATAAACCCTATGGCTACTGCGACTTGTAAACCAACCATGAAAGCCTCGTATTCTGCAGCGTTATTAGTGATTTCAAAGTCGAGTTTTACTGATAATGGGGTGTGTCCCCGTATGGTGAGACTAATAACACTCTTACGCCATAGCCCTTATGATTTGATGCTCCGTCGTAATACATGAGTCGTGTCTCGGTATCTGCCGTCATGATATGTTTATCGAGAAATTTGTACTCTTCCCCGTTTTCTTGACCTTTTATGGCGTGGTCAGCTAAATATTTCGAAATGGCATGCCCCTTGATGCTTTTCATGTTCTTGTATTTGAGCTCCAATTCGGATAGCATGACGGTCCAACAAGCTATCCTTCTTGTCAGCACGGGTTTCTAGAAGATATGCTTTAATGGGTCTTCTTGAGACCTTATATGCACCTGATGATTGAGCATATAGTGCATCAGTTTTTTAGTTGCCCATACCGTGGCAAGACACGTCTTTTCTATGGTGGAATAGCGTGTCTCATACTCAAGAAACTTCTTACTCAAGTAACATATGGCCTTTTCTTTCTATTCGACTTCATGGGCTAGCATGGCCCCCATTGCAGTTTCCGTAACCGTGAAGTATAATATGAGAGGTACGCCTGGCGTTGCGGGACCAATATTG